>SNQJ01S0041715.1:57587-82420 GCA_010110895.2 Picea sitchensis
AGATCGTATGCAAAAGTTACGACCCCGGGAAGTTGATGTACTAACTTACCCAAACGGGGCCCACATGACTTTTGGCGCTTCATCTCCTAGGGTTAGGTTTTTGGATGTCTAGGACTTTTGGCATTCCTGTTTATTGTAAAAAAGGCCTTCAGAGCCTCATTTTAATCATCTTCTTGCAAATGCGAGTAGCCGTCATGTCTCTTCTCAGAGATAAGCTGCCACCATTCTATCGAGTCTTTTACTCTGTATTTTACAGTCTCTGTACATTTATTTCATTAATAGAAATTGTGTATTACTGTATATCTGTGTTTATGGTTGCATCTCTGATATATTTCTGTTATATTATTGAATATCTGTGATATCTCTGTGCATTTCTTTATTATATCTCTGATCTCATTTCTTGCTGAAAATAATCCAGATCACATGGGTACTAGTTCAGGAGGGCAAGTCGTCGACCTAATCTCTTAACACAAAGTGGGGGGCGGGGCATGGGGTAATACCTACTAGCAACCTGGAAACAAGGTTTTATTTCCTGCAAAATTTCCATTTCAAAGCAGAGGGACTTCATGGGATCATAGGCTTCGAAATTCGAGTTTCTTACACACACATTCAGCATGTGATATCCTCTCTAGGATTGTTCTCAACAGAAGACAAATCTCTGATCTAAACATTCATTCATCACATTTAGATACCATCACCAATTCAGAAATGCAATGATTAACATTCATTCATATAGATTTTTACAAGGGCACCAAGAATACTTATATGTTTCCATAATTAATATCCAACCAACCAACTAACTGAGGGTGATTTCCTTTCCACCCAACCTTAGTCTCTACTTCGCTTGTTATTTATATAACGTGCCACCCCCATGTCATGCCATGATACCACCAGGGGAACTCACAGGATAGCTCATAGATTTTTGGGTCTAAGCGTGAAGGCTACTCTCCTTCACTTAACAAGAATCAACAAAAACTCCCTCTCCCGATTGGGTCCAGGTCCATAATGAGCTTCCCAAATGCCTTTCCAACTGGATTTCCTATGCAAAAGGGAGTCCCTTCACTACTAAAAAATCCCTCAACACCCTCCTCTTACCAGTGACAGTTTCTGTGCAAAAAACATCAACTCGTGGCTCTCTCTGCTCAAGTTTTGTTCTGGGAAATTTCTCCGCTTCAGCTCGACCACCAATTCATTAGGTAAGCTTCCTATTTTCCTCACAGAAACTTCCCATTTTTCCTTTGTTCCTACTTGCACACTCGCGCTCTCCCTGCACTCGTGCACACTCTTGTGTGTTTCCTTCTTTCTCTATCTGCCTCTCCCATGTAGAACATTCCTCCTTTCCTTGAGTCCTTGCACTTGCTTCAATCACAAGATTCTAGGAGTCAAGCTCCCAAATCGAAGGGGCATTTCGATGGTACTTTTGGCTAACTACTTAAGTTGGTCCAACCGCTCTCCTTATACATTTTTGAAATAGACTTAACTTCTTCAACCACTAGGTCAAATCTCATTATCTAATTTTCTTTTGAACAAAGTAAGGTAAGGTACTTTTGACAGATTTGGTCATCAATGTTCTCTTAGGTGAAGGTTAATCCCCATTTCCCTTCACCGTTTCTCACTCGTGGTATCATGGCCAATACTTCAAGGCTTCACCCTTCAATCAACTCATTGGAAATTTATCATTAAATATAAAACACAATTACAATGTTTATCAATCATAGCCTTTAAGTCTTAATCATAATTACAGACTGGGGAAAACAGGGTGTTACAGATAAACTAACCAAAAGAGGATTTTAAGGTCCTTCCATATGCTACATGTGTAGATCCAAAGAAGAAGAAACAACATAACACTTATTCAAGATATGCCTAGAGGTCAATGCATTATGGGACAAAGGTGCTACACTCTTTAGACAATTTAATCATTTAAGAGATAATATTCTGCAAACTCTAGAAAATTTGATATCCTTGCCATCTGAAAATCCGATTTTAAACATGGCCTAAAACTCATTCCCTGGTTTTCTACTATGGATAGTTTGGAAACAACACAATTGTCAACTCTTCAAACAACAACAATGAGGTGGTTAAGACACTTGGAATATAATTCAAGTGAGCATTCAAGATTCAATTAGCACTATCCCATGGTCATAGGAAGCCAAACACCCCTATAGAAACAAGAGAATTATTTTCTTAGATTGGCAATTTGGGAAAGGTCCTCTTTCTTTTGTCCAGTTCAAACCTAATATTAATGATCCCTTCCTAGAGATGTGGGATATATCTCCAAATGGTTTCATCAAGATTAACTTCAACGGGGCCTCCAAAGTCAACCCGAGACCAATGTGAGCATGAGGGGTGTTTAGGGATTCTTCAAGATCCATTCTCTTTATCTTTTCCTTCTATATCAGAAACAACACCAAAAATGTATCTAAGCTTGCTAGCCTAGTGAAAGGAATGCAACTAGTGCACCAAATCAGCTTTGAAAACATCATCGTAGAAGGAGAATCCTCAGTGATCATCCAAGCTCTATCTAAAATCCTCGATGGCTTTAAATGGACAAATTTTCTCACAATTGGCACCTCTCTGCAAAGTTTATGCAAGTATTGGATCTTTCCAACTCCATCTCAACCATCATCCGCTCCCATGTAAGAAGGAAAGCTAATGGCCTAGCAGGCTGACTGGCTAATGAAGGAGTGAACCTAAAAAACCAATAGATACTACTTCCCTGGGGCACTATGATCCTTTATCAACTAAAAGAGGATTATTATCAACTCAATATTTAGGATAACAAATACTCAGATAGGGTGGAGAGCGTCGAGACCAAGACATCCCCCATGAGCCTGGAGGAGCCTGGTCGAAGTGCTCGCATATAGTAACATTATGAGAAGGTATCAACGTAGGAGGACGATGGAAGGTTTCATTTCATGATCAATCTATCTGAACAATAGTTTCATGTATGATTTGAGAAGGATGATGTGTATGTGCGTCATGATGGAAAGAACAGGGGTCATGTTTTTTAAAGATGTCTCCCTATTCAAGCATGCATAATTTGTGGTGGAGGGAGAAGATCTAAGCAACTCCAAGGGTGTTGGAGGTGGTCCCAAACTCGACATTTTCATAGATTACAACCCTACTGGTTAGTATCTTGTTCTCCCTGGCGTAGCATTATGTTTATGAGCATTTATGTTTTAGTTCTTTGAAATTGGGTTGGCATTTCAGGGAATTGGGAAGTTTGAAAACAATTTGGAATGAGAGATGTGTGGATTATCTGGTAGCCTCCATTTTTCTAACCTATGTGTCTAGCCTATCCTCTATCCCTCTACTCAATCAAACCTCACTATCATTGTCTCTAATTGCTTCTATTCCCAACGACCCCGAGTGCTTGAGAACCAAACTATTTGTGGTCACTACATGTGTATATCTGTAGGATGAACTAATCCTATCCAATTGTTGTCGAGCTCATTTCCTCTAAGTTTTCTTGCATTTTCCTTTTAAAGTTCAAAATTTGATCCAATTCTCAGCTTACCGTGGCACCCCCAAAAACCCTCTCGAAGGCTCACTCATCTACATTTATCCTAGATAGGCTATAATACAGGCTTACACCTCATCATTATTCACAATCTTGTGTGCCCCGACTCCTCCACCTCTCAACTGTCCCTTTATAAATTTTGTAGGAAAAGGGGCTAACCTTGAGTGCAAAAAACATGGGCCCAATGGAGGCACCTCATCCTTTGTTAAAATTTCCCCTCCCTTGAAAACTCCACAATGCATAACTAGAGCCCAAATGGACACCATGAGAGCGGTTGTGGATTTCCATTGCAGATTCCTTGCGGAAACCAAAGCTGAGGTGGCCAACATGGAATAGGCCATCAAGAGGAAAATATAAAAACTCTCCAAGGAACAACTAGAGGTCGAGTTCAAAGAATGGGTCCCAAACTCCAGTTACTCCAAAACAAGAGATACCAATATTTTCAAACTTATTGAGTTCCATTGGCTAAATAAGGCCTTCATTACTTAGGTGGTGGAGGAGAAAGGTAGTCAACAACAAGTTATCATGCAAAAAAAGAATATGATGGACTATAATTTTGATGGATTATGCATAGATGTCTCTAACATTGAGATCAGATTTAATAACTATGTAGAGGCCCAAAACAACTCAATGGAGGACACAAACCAAGTTCCAGCTTCTGCAGTTTCTCCCTCAAATCCCATTATGTTAGATGAGGAACCTGATCATTAGAGGGACAAACACTATTGGTAGAAGTAGGAACATGGCCCACAAGGTTAAACCCCTTTGTTTATCTTTGTTAGGAGAGAGGAGGAGCAACGTTAGCCTCCTCAAACACATGTTATATGCTTTTTTTTAATATATTAGTAGGATAGTCAAGCACAAACAATGATCCATGTGTATTGTTAGAGTCCTAGTTTCCTGGTGGCATGCCACAAACAATGTTGTTTGTACTCTATTTTGTAACATATTAATATTAATACTATCTAGCTTACAAAAAAAATGCGGAAGACAAGAGGCTTCCTAAGATTGCTTCAAACTCTAGTCAAAACCACTTGCAACTCAAGTGGGGTTGGCATAAAGATGTCAAGTCTTGATTAAACCAACGTAGATCCATCTTCAATTCGGATCTATCATCTATCGAGAGGGATCAAATCCCTGGAGGTGTAAACCCTTCCTCAATTTTTTTCAATCTAATTTTTTTTTTCACCTCAAGAGACTTGATCCCTCTCTTAAGAGTTAAGATAGACAGATCTATGCTAGTTCTCTCTCTCTCTCTCTCTCTCTCTCTCTCTCTCTCTCTCTCTATATATATATATATATATAACATTTTAATGGTATGTTCCTCAGTATGAAGGCAATGTGTAAATCTTACATTACTCAACATGAAGTTAATACTTTATATATATATATATATAATTGATATAAAAATATTTTACTTAAAATAAATATAAAAATATTTTATGTTACTCTATACATTATGTTAGATGAGGAACCAGATCATTACTGGGACAAACACTATTGGTAGAAGTAGGAACATGGCCCACAAGGTTAAACCCCTTTGTTTATCTTTGTTAGGAGAGAGGAGGAGCAACACTAGCCTCCTCAAACACATGTTATATGCTTTTTTTAAATATATTAGTAGGACAGTCAAGCACAAACAATGATCCGTGTGTATTGTTAGAGTCCTAGTTTCGTGGTGGCATGCCACAAACAATGTTGTTTGTACTCTATTTTGTAACATATTAATATTAATACTATCTAGCTTACAAAAAAAATGTGGAAGACAAGAGGCTTCCTAAGATTGCTTCAAACTCTAGTCAAAATCACTTGCAACTCAAGCATGGTTGGCATAAAGATGTCAAGTCTTGGTTAAACCAACGTAGATCCATCTTCAATTTGGATATATCATGTATCGAGAGGGATCAAATCCCTCGAGGTGTAAACCTTTCCTCAATTTTTTTCAATCTGAAAAAAGTTTTCACCTCAAGAGACTTGATCCCTCTCTTAAGAGTTAAGATAGACATATCTATGCTAATTCTCTCTCTCTCTATATATANAAATATAAAAATATTTTGTGTTACTCTATACATTATGTTAGATGAGGAACCAGATCATTAGAGGGACAAACACTATTGGTAGAAGTAGGAACATGACCCAGAAGGTTAAATGCCTTTGTTTATCTTTGTTAGGAGAGAGGAGGAGCAACGTTAGCCTCCTCAAACACATGTTATATGCTTTTTAAAAAAATATATTAATAGGATAGTCAAGCACAAACAATGATCCGTGTGTATTGTTAGAGTTTTAGTTTCCTGGTGGCATGCCACAAACAATGTTGTTTGTACTCTATTTTGTAACATATTAATATTAATACTATCTAGCTTACAAAAAAAATGTGGAAGACAAGAGGCTTCCTAAGATTGCTTCAAACTCTAGTCAAAATCACTTGCAAGTCAAGAGGGGTTGGCATAAAGATGTCAAGTCTTAGTTAAACCAAAGTAGATCCATCTTCAATTCGGATATATCATGTATCGAGAGGGATCAAATCCCTCGAGGTGTAAACCTTTCCTCAATTTTTTTCAATCTGAAAAAAGTTTTCACCTCAAAAAACTTGATCCCTCTTAAGAGTTAAGATAAACAGATCTATACTAGTTCTCTCTATATATAACATTTTAATAATATATTCCTCAATATGAAAGCAATATATAAATCTTACATTACTCAACATAAAGTTAATACTTAATATATATATATATATAGTTTACTTAAAATAAATATAAAAATATTTTATTTACTCTATACAATAATAATGATACTAAAAATATTAAAACAATAAAATTACATCATCATTATTTTTTCAATTTAAAAATAAAATTAATATAATACAAAATAAAATGAATATAATACAATACAAAATAAAATTAATAACCAGTTTTACTTACCCTACCTAGTTACCTTGGAGTTGGCAACCCTCCTACCGACATTTTCTGCTAGGCGTAAACATTTGTGTCTCTTCTAGGCGTGCACATTTCTCCACCTCCCGCTTCATTTCTATTTCATCATGAATGACATCACATCTGTTTTCAAATTCGAATTGCACGTTATTTGTGGTGCACAAACAATGTGGTCGAAAAAAAAATGATGAGAATTTGGAAATAGGAAATGGTTCATCATTTTTCAACATTTGTGGGTGGAAAATAATAAAAAGAACAACATTTAATATTTATTTTGAAATGTAACATTTAATGTTGTGGTGGGTGGTGTGGGTGRAAAATAATAAAAAGAATAATATTTAATATTTACTTTGAAATGTAATATTCAATATTATGGTGGGTGGTGTATAAACTATTGTATCTGAATTACTTTTAAATTTTGAGTTATACATTAMTCGTCACAACATTTAATATTAAGTAACAAGATATATATATAGATAAGAATTAATATATCTTGCATTTTTTTTTGGAAATGAGAACACATTAAATTTGCCTCATTCAATTTAATTTAGTGAAAAAAAATACAATGAATAATAAAATTTAGATTTAACATCACAAGTGAAAAAAACATATTAATTAATAATAAAATTTAAAACCAATTTTAATTACATTCATTGTTTGATCTTGACAACTGTATGAGAGACATTCTCTGTTGTTAGCATGTATATTTGTTCACCTCCCACTTTCGCAAACAATAAGCAACTTGCTACGCAATATTAAATGTTGTGGCAGGTGATATATACACCTTCATATATACACTAACATATATATATCTAAATGACTTAATAATGTATATACCACTTTTTACAACATTGAATATTGCTTAACAGACTTCTTATTGATCCCCTCCCACTTCATCTCTATTTCATCATTCATGACATCACATCCTTCTTTTTCAAGTTCATTGCACGTTACTTATTCATTCTAATTTCTCCTTCTCCTCCTTTGTGCATGAAAAGTGATAAAAAAAAATGCATGCGAGGCCTCCTTTTGTCACACCAATACCTGTCACAACTTCATGTTTGGTGAATTGAACTTTGTCATGTGGGTTGGTTGGAACACGCTCGTGGACTAATTCCAAATTGTAATCGCCGAAATCAAGTCGTGCTTTGAAAGGGTCGATTCAGTGGATGAATGTGCAAAGTCGTCGTAGGCCCTACTGTCATATGTACCGCTCTGTGCAGAGCCAAATTCATACTGCAGTAAATAGATTTTTTTAAAATAAATCTGGTAAGAATTTTGTAAAATTTGTAAAGATTCCAGCAGCTATTTAATATTCGTTTAAATTATCCATTGTTGTCGTTTGTGCAGCGTCAATTAATCTTGGAGATGTAGATTATAAAAATGTAAAAATTGAAATGTCAGTCTCACTTCACCTAATCTTCAAGTAGATTAGTTTAAAAGTTTGATTTTTTTGAGTTTTTATGGGTATATTTTTTTGATAAATTTTTATTTAAATTTGGACAAAATTTATTGGAATTCTAGATTTAAGTGATTTAGTCTAATTTGAATGCCCTTTCATAGTGCTAAATTCATTTATACATTCAGAAATGCAATTTAAACAACAGAAAATAAAAATTTCACCAAGATCTATTCCACCTGATTCCCATGAAAAAATTCAAAAATTCAAATGGTTATACAACTTCACAATTCTATTAATATTGGAGATGTAGATTATAAAAATGTAAAAGAAAATGGAAATGTTAAATCAATTCTGGTAGTTTAAAGGTTTGATTTTTTGGAGATTTTAGGGGTATATTTTCTGATCAATGTTTACTTTAATCCAGTCAAAATTTATTGGAATTCCAGATTTAAGTGATCAAGTCTGTATAATTCCAATGCCCTTTCATGATGCTAAATCCATTTATACATTCAGAAATGCAATTTAAACAACAAAAAATAGAAATTTCACCAAAATCTATTTCACTTGATTCCTATGAAAAAATTCAAAAATTCAAATGGTTATACAACTCACAATTCTATTAATCTTGGAGATGTAGATTATAAAAACATAAAAATGGAAATGTTAAATCAATTCTCTTAGTTTAAAGGTTTGATTTTTTGGAGTCTTTACAGATATTTTCTGATCAATTTTTACTTAAATCCGGTCAAAATTTATTGGATGGTCGAGTCTGTATAATTAGAATGCCCTTTCATGGTGCTAAGTTCATTTAGACATTCAAAAATGCAATTTAAACAACATAAAATAGAAATTTCACCTGAATCCTATGAAAAAATTGAAAAATTCAAATGGTTATACAATTCACAATTCTATTAATCTTGGAGATGTAGATTATAAAAACTTAAAAATGGAAATGTTAAATCAATTCTGGTAGTTTAAAGGTTTGATTTTTTGGAGTTTTTACGGGTATATTTTCTGATCAATTTTTACTTAAATCCGGTCAAAATTTATTGGAATTCCAGATTTAAGTGATCTAGTCTGTATAATTCGAATGCCCTTTCATGGTGCTAAATCCATTTATACATTCAGAAATGCAATTTAAGCAACAGAAAATAGAAATTTCACCAAGATCTATTTCCCATGATTCGAATGAAAAAATTCAAAAATTCAAATGGTTATACAACTCACAATTCTATTAATCTTGGAGATGTAGATTATAAAAACTTAAAAATGGAAATGTTAAATCAATTCTGGTAGTTTAAAGGTTTGATTTTTTGGAGTTTTTACTGGTATATTTGATCAATTTTTACTTAAATCCTGTCAAAATTTATTGGAATTCCAGATTTAAGTGATCCAATCTTCGAATGCCCTTTTATAATGCTAAATCTAGTTATACATTCAAAAATACAATTTAAACAACAAAAAAATAAAAAATTCACCTAATTCCGATGAAAAAATTCAAAAATTCAAATAGTTATACAAATCACAATTCAATTCAATTTTCCAACCTGCCAGGAACGTGGGCAGTAAAGTAATCAGAAATGCGTTGGAGGCATCCGTTGGTCAAATGAACCTGTCACAACTCGGTTAGTTGGCGAGTTGAACTTTGGTAGGTGTGGGCTAATTCCAAACTGCAACCGCGGAAATCAACTCGTGCTTTTAAAAGCTTTATACAGCGACATCCTCGTGGGTTTGACAGTGATTTAGATCCTGATTCGCCGGAACCAAATTCAGACTTGTAGCAGATATTCCTTGTTGCCCCACTTTGGAGTTGGACATGATTTAGTGGAGGAAAGTGGCACAACGCGGCGAAATCGCCCACAGCCATTCCTACCTTCCCCAGAAGTTATAAATTGGACCGTGTCTACACTTTCATCCTGGGATTGCGTTTCATCTGTTCCCATGCCCAGAAAGGCGTCTTCCTCCTCCTGCTGCTGTTGCTGTTGCTGGTGGTGGAAGCCTGTTTTAGATTAATTAATTACATCCCATCTTGATCTGCTGCTGTTGTTCCGTTTGAATCCCTCAAGTACCATCCGCCGCTTCTTCCTGGTGATTCCTTACGCTCAATCAATTTATTGCCGGAGCTGTGGAGATGGCGAAATACACGGAAATGGTGGATGCGGGTATAAGGATCGCCGCCAGGTTTAATTCTCACTGCCCTCAGACATCGCGTATGTATTATCATCCAACTTCCAAAAACGAGGCCGAAGCCGAGGCCGAGGCCGCCGCCTCTGGAAAAGTACAGATCGCTACCTCTGGTGCCCTGCAATTCTCTGCATCTCGCGCCGATTCAACGCTTGAGATGCAAGGGAAACACGGGGATGGGGACTGGCACCGCATCGTATTCCTTAATTACTCATATTTTTCTTTTTACATTTGATCATATATCATGACATACATGAGATTCGAAAGAAAAATATAGGGCACATGCTTCCGTTTTTATCATTCAAATGAATTCTGGTTCAGTTCAATGATATTTATGGCTTATATACTGGAAATTGTTAACAGGCTGCAGCATTCAAGCTGTGGATTTCCATACTTGCGGTAATTTCAGAGCGATTTGTTCTTTGGCACTGGCTGACTTGTAATTTTTGATATTATTTTTTAACCATAGGTGCAAACTTATTTTTTACATTTTTATAAAATTTGAAGAAATATTTACAGTGTTACATAATTCTATATAATTTTTCAACTGTTCAAAATATGGGAAACAGATCTTGGTAAAATCTCCATTTTTTGTTGTTTAAATTGTATTTTTGAATGCATAAATAGATTCAACACTCTTGAAAATCTTAAAGGCATTTGAATTGTATAGACTCAGTCACTTAAATCTGAAATTACAATAATTTTTGGCCTTATTTCAATAAAAATTGATAGAAAAATATGTCCTTAATAACAAGTAGAAAGATTAGACTACTTGCATTAATGATGTCAAAAAAATGTGCAGAAAAGAGATTGAAGAAAAATTTAACAGTGGGATATTTGCTGGATATTCCTATTTAGGAAAACAAATTTTCTAAATAACATTAATAATATAATTATATAATGGATTTTATTTTTGGTAAATTAATTTGTATTTATAAAAAGCTTAATCTAAATGTTCTACTTGATTTTGCTAGAAATCAGGTGAAGAATGGTTGGATCTACAGATTTGAGTGACTAAGTTTATATAATTCAAGGTCTTCGGGGTTTTTCAGCAAGCTGAATCAATTTATGCATTGATAAATGCAATTTAAATAACAAAAAATAGCTATTTTATTCAAATTTATATTACCCAATTCCAACTAAAAAAACCCAAAAAATAAAAACGTTTAATCAACCTCTTTATAAAATTGAAAATAGTATTAACTATTAAATAGAAAAGTTACATAATCACAGAGTATTGTAATTTGTCTTATGTGAATTTCTTTTTCCCTTTTTCTTCTAACATCAATCTACAGTTCAACTGTATTGGCATGGGCTAATTTGTCTTATGTGACTTTCTTTTTCCCTTTTTCTTCTAACATCAATCCACCCAACTGTATTGGCATGGCTAGTGGCGTTGGAACACAGACTAATTTTCCAGAAGGAGTTAGAAGTTCAAGGCAGTCGAGATGGGAAATAAGATCTGCCTCCTTATTTGTGTTTGAATTGTCCAATCCATGGAAGCATTTTAAGCCCCCAGAGGGATTTGATGGTGCCAAGGCTGAGTCGTTACTCCCTCATCCCTCCATTATGAGGAACTTGAAATAGTCACCTCTAATTCCAGTTGATCCATTTTCTCCACTAATGTTTCCTGTTGATGCTCTAAATAAGCCGAGCCCCACATATACAGCCGAAGGTAACAAGACCTTGAATAAGCCAATCTCCATCCACATTTAATGACCCAGAGAGTTTCCAGTAGCTACAAGAAAAGCCAGAGACCACAAGAGAAGAGGAAAATTTAGATGTCTTATTGAAAGGAGAGGTCCGCAATTAGGTTCTATCAAATTTTAATGATCCTCTGCAATTTAAAAATTACAATGAAGAAACTCTTGGAGTAGAGAAGTAACTTAAAAATTACAATGAAGAAACCCTTGGAACAGAAAAATAACTCATATTAATGCTAATTTAGCCAACCACTAAGCTTTGGAGCAGAGAAGTAACTTAAAAATTACAATGAAGAAACTCTTGGAGCAGAGAAATAACCCATATAGTGAATGCTAATTCAACTAACCACTAAGCTCTAAGCTTTGTTGCAGATGACCAAAGCCCATTAAAACAACAAATGATGGTATCTCTTGGGTACCAAATGTCATAAAAACTTTCCTAATATGAAAATATGAACATCCTACTCATCTGATTGAAAATAGTGATACAAAATGTTATAAAAACTTTCCTAATATGAAAATATGAACATCCTATTCATCTGATTGAAACTAGTGATTCAGATATTTTGATTAACAAGATTAACAAGCTTTTATCTTTCAGAGGCAAAGTCTGAAATTTGGATATATTATAGAGCATACTTTTTTTTAACTGTCCCACAAATTTCATAAAAAAACATGGAGTTTTAGTACTGTGCCTATGCCTAGAGTCAATATGTAGAAATTTCTTTGATTTCTTTATTTTTGCAGTACTGGGGGTTTGATATTTTGACCAACATGCTTTGCTTTGGATACTTGGAATTAGGGTTTAAAATTATTATATGATGTATAGTTTCTTCATCTATATTTCATTAAACCAAATACACAGTGCTACATAAAATCTTAGATTTCTTACGCCTATGTTTTCCAATTTGATTTTCAATATTCAAACCATGAAACATGTGTTGTATTTGAAAGTTAAAAAAAGAGATTATTAACCATGTATTAATTGAATAAATGTTTAGTATACTCAAAGAAATAAAAAAACTTTGGAATCAAACATTGATGACCTTGTACTTCATATTTTGGAAACTTAATGTAAAATGTGGTTTTGGTTTCTTGTGGTTGTGGGTTATTGTATATTCCATTTGTCTCTAGAGTTGGCTCTGTAAATGTAAAAAGATGTAAATGTAAAAAGACTTAAGATATTTGGCAATTGATTCTAATAAAAATATACCAAATTAATTGTTAAAAGTTTTTGATTCTAATAAAAATATACCAAATTAATTGCTAAAAGTTTTTGATTCTAATAAAAATATACCAAATTAATTGCTAAAAGTTTTGTTCTCTAATTTCATTTAATATTGAATATATGTTATTGTGTTTTTGTTGAGTAATTATAATCCCGTAGGCCCCAGGCTTGACCAAATGTTATTAGAGAATAATTGTGTTTTTTCTAAAGTATTGGTGTGTCCTTGAACAGTGTTTGCATGTGGTCTTTGTGAAGGCGAATCTAGTAAAATATATTGCTCATGTGAATGGTTTTCTAGAAGACAAAACTAAAGTTAGTAATTGTTGAGGATTACCAATGATAGTTGTTATGAAGACATAGCATCTCTACAAATAGATAATAATGAAGAATTATGAAAAAAGATTGCATTGATCACAATATGGATTCAAAAAGTATTAGACAATTATCAAAAGATGAAATTAAAAAAATGATCATTATTCTAGAAACTTGGAGAAAACTCTTCTTCAAAAAAATCTATAAAATTAATTTCTGTAAATTTTGTTATGTATTAAATATTTATTTTCTATAAATTATATATTGAATTTCATTATATGTCAAGTGTATAATATTGTATTTTTTTTTTTTTTATATAATTATGATTTTTAGAGCTAATCAATAAATACTAGGTAAATAAATTTATTAGAGTTAAACCTATGCTATGCATTTATTCAACAACTTTGGCGACTCTATCTAGATTTTCTATAAAGAATATTACATTCAAAGGATTCTTGCTGATGGATGTTCGTGTGACTTTTATATTGTTTATTTTAAATTTTTATAATTACATTGAAACACATATGTGATATTCTTGCAATCCCATATGGAAAGACAAGAAATTTAAAGTGTAAGAATGGTTTTTAGTATTAGATCTTGTTTTGTTAGTGGTGTATTCAATGAAGTACTATATAATATGTGGACGAGGGAAATGTTTGATTTAAAATATAGAATATAAAATGTAATTGTTTGTTTGGATTAATTTAATATGAAACTTAATTACATGAAGCTAATAGAAATAAATACAATAAATAAATGAACTAAATTTGATGGTTTACTTCATGAATTGTTATTTATGCTATATACAATCTCATAATATCAATAAATAAACATTTATTATTATTATTATGAATATTATATATGTGGTTATGATTGATGAAACGAATATAATGGACATCAATACATGTGGAGTGTGTTATGTAACAAATACTTATGATAACATAATAAATTAGAGTATATACAGTGTGTTAACACATCAGATTGATCATGTAAAGGAGGATTTATGGTTTTCAGAGCTTACATTTAACCATATCTCCAGGTATTATGTCATACCATCAACTAACAACCTCCTCTGAGTGTGCAAGCTATATTTGAGTTGGTGTTGTGAACTAGTTATGGAAGCGGGTTGGAGGTTAGGCAACTTGCAGGCATCTGAGTGCAAATATGAAATTACCAGCATCAACCTCATAGCCATCAGGTACTCCATGAGATTTTTTGTCTTGTTTGGAGGTCAGGAATGGTTTGGTTACTTGATTTTCCTTTGGCGCGCGAACTGACTCAAAGACACCTGCACCTAAGTTTTAGCTCCATCAAAGACCTCATGCACTGAGTTGGAAACAATTTATTAATGACTTCCAACAATTTCCTGAAAATTAGCAGTTTGTTGGATTTTTGTCTCTTTGACTGATGCCACATAGCTCCAAGGTCTAGAATCCAATGAAAGAGATGGGATTCGACCTTCTAAGGATATTTTGATGCTATTTTCTATTTAAGAGAGGAGGGAGCTCTTGGAGAAGGGTTGGATTCATGAGCCAAGAGAGGCTAGAGAGAGTAAGAGCAGGCAGTTTCCCTGTGTGTTTTCATTTGTAAGCCTAAGGGCATTTTATGATTGTAATCATTACTTCTATTGAAGACTCATGAAAGATGTGATTTTCAGATTGTAATTCTTGTGTTTTATATATCTTCTTATTTGAATATATTGCAGATTTGAGGATCAAAGGCAACCAATGATTTATGGATCCCTAAGCAACAACAAATCTGTTGTAATTTTTCCCATCAGTCATTGTTTTGTTCAAGTATTTGTTGATTTATTAAATTGAGAGGATCTTTGTTTGGTGAACATTCTATCTTATGTTTTCCTTCTTCATTCTTCCATCTATCAACATATACTTTTGTTTTCTGTTAAGCAACTTTAGTGCATTCGATGAGTAGAATGTTTATGACTCCATTTCCCATTGGTGTAGCCTATTGATCTGTAGTTTGCTTCCCTCTCCATTTCTTTCTCCATCTTGATGATCCACATATTCAAACCAAAACTTATCTTTTACATTATGATGGGTGCTAAGCTTACACTGTAGCATTCAAAGTGTGACTTTCAGTGCTAACATTTTTGGTACCGTTGTCGGGGACGAAGTTGAAGATCTTCTCTGGGTTGTATGACAAAGATTACAACTAATTCTTAATGGTGAACAAGGATTGGAGACATACAAGATTGCATATTTCACCTGGCGATTCCAATCCATGAAGAACCAAGATGTCAAAGGCTATGGAGGCTATCTTGGCAATGATATTTTCTCCTCTAAACTTTTCAGCCATCTTTGGTTTTCCAAATCCAGTGCCTCATCTATCAGAATGGGGAGATTTACTGCCTATCTTCAGAGAAGAAAATGATGATGATCCTGTTCAGCATCTCATTGATTTTCATCAATGCATGCAGCTGTTGAACTTGCATCAGGAGGATGTCTTAATGAAAACATTTATGTTCGCCCTAAAGGATGATGCCAGAGACTGGTACTTTTATCTCCCTGCTGCAAGCATATCCACCTTGAGGGAATTTCGTGTTGCTTTCAACTTGCACTGTAAAAGGTATTACTCCTCCGAGTTTCTTTTTCATGATTGTTGTGAGGGATATGAGAAAAGTGTTCAATCTACCTTAAGTTTCTCTCCTGACTATGAAGTTGAAGAAGATAACCTAGTCAAGGAAATCAATGAAGGATCAACACTTTCTTCTTCTTGTTCCTCTGTACTGGATGCAGATTTAAATGATAGCTATGATCATAAAAACACAGTAGACATTTCTCCTGACTATGAAGCTGAGAAAAATGATAAGTTATTTAAAAAAACTAGGGAAGTTTCCTCTTTGTTTTTTCCTAGCTTTTTAGAATTGAAGGTAGATTTTGTTTGCTTCTCTTATGAAGAAAATGCAAAGGATATTTCTGTTCTTGAAACAAATGTCTTTGGAATCCCTTCTTATGATGAAGAAGTTGTTTCAAATACTGACCATGAACAACCTTGTTTTGATAAAAACCATGTGTATGAGCAACATATTGTTCTTACAACACATGCAAAAATGATTAGCAGTCAACCCACAGGTGGTTCTGAAGACGAGGAGCAACCATTCAACCAAAAAATGATTTCATCAGTCCTTTATCCACCTGTACATGCTGAGAACATCAAAAAACATGTGAGCGATGATGAAATAAAGGAGGTAACTTTTTACCAGTTTAGTATGCCTTGCCAACACTTTCATGACCCTGTAAATGAATACATGGAGTTGCACTTTTCAAATGCTTTGGAGCCTGCAAATTTTATCATTTTGTCTGCATTTGGAGGTTATATTGGTAATCCTAAGAATGTATTTAGTCAGTTTTCACACTTTTCTTTCTTCTTATGGATCATTTGTAATGAAGAGAATAAATTTGTTACTAAACAGTTTGAGTGACTATGGTGGAAGTTTATTTTCACCTAAGCAAATTATAAAAGTCAGTTAGAGTAGGGTCATGTATATAAATAAGTTCGTGTTCAAGCATTTCAGTTTTTAGTTTGCTTTAGGTATTTGAATAAGACTCCACCAGCCCAATGGATAAGGCACTGGAACAACATGATTCTTGGAGCCTCACAGGCATGTCTCTATCCCCTGTGGAGCCAGATGTTAACACATAAGATTGATCATGTAAAGGAGAATTTATGGTTTTCAGAGCCTACATTTAACCATATCTCCAGGTATTATGTCATACCATCAACTAACAACCTCCTCGGAGTGTGCAAGCTATATTTGAGTTGGTGCTATGAACTGGCACTGTAAACTAGTTAAGGAAGCGGGTTGGAGGTTAGGAAGCTTGCAGGCATCTGAGTGCAAATATGAAATTACCAGCATCAAATTCATATCCATCAGGTACTCCATGAGAGTTTTTGTCTTGTTTGGAGGTCAATAATGGTTTGGCTACTTGATTTTCCTTTGGTGCTACGAACTGGCTCAAGCGCTACGAATTGAGACATGTGCTACGGAATTTCCTGTAGCAGCTTCTTTTACAGATTTGATCATAAATCCAAAACGGTGATGTGGGCTTCTCTGAATTTTTTTGTGGAGGAAGATGATATCCTTGTTGACTTTTCGACCAAATTTCATCTTGACCCAGTTTTGCATTTGAGAGAAACAATTAAAACACCAGTGCACTACGGAATGTGCTGCAAATTCTCTGTTTTGCATAGTTGTTGGATATTCGCCTTGTTGGGAGGTTGCCACATGTCAAGGAGGATTGAAATGACTTCTCATGGATCAATTAGATGTCAAGGGACACCTACACCTAATTTTTAGCTCCATTAAAGACCTCATGCAGTGAGTTAGAAACAATTTATTAATGACTTCCAACAATTCCTAAAAATTAGTAGTTTGTTGGATTTTTGTCTCTTTGACTATTGCCACCTAGCTCCAAGGCCTAAAATCCAATGACAGATATGAGATTTGACCTCCTAAGGATATTTTTATGTTATTTTCTATTTAAGAGAGGAGGGAGCTCTTGAAGAAGGGTTGGATTCATGAGCCAAGAGAGGCTAGAGAGAGTAGGAGCTGACAATTTCCCTGTGTGTGTTCATTTGTAAGCATGAGGGCATTTTATGATTGTAATCATTACTACTATTGAAGACTCATGAGAGCCGTGCTTTTCAGATTGTAATTCTTGTGTTTTACATATATTCTTATTTGAATATATTGTAGATTTGAAGATCAAAGGCTTCCAATGATTTATGGATCCCTAAGCAACAAAGGATATGTTGTATTTTTTCCCATCAGTCATTGTTTTATTCAAGTATTTGTTGATTTATTAAATTGAGAGGATCTCTGTTTAGTGAAAATTCTATCATATGTTTTCCTTATTCATTCTTCCATCTATCAACATATAATTTTGTTTTATGTTGAACAAATTTAGTGCCTTTGATGAGTAGAATATTTATGACTCCATTTCCCATTAGTGTAGCCTACTGATATGCAGTTTTCTACCCTCTCCATTTCTTTCTCCATCTTGTTGATCCATATATTCAAACCAAAACTTATCTTTTCCATTCTGATGGGTGCCGAGCTTACACTTTAGTAGTCAAAGTGTGACTTTCAGTGCTAACACAATGTACACAATAAGTGAGCATGGAGCACAACTCCGAGATAGATAAGAGAGATGAGTTACACAATAACTACTTAAAGAATAGGTCCTAGTATAACCTCCTCCAAATAACCCAATACATTCATACATCCAAATCACATGTTCTCTCAATAATGCCTACATGATCTCCATATATACATATTCACACATTGCACATGTGTCTACTTTATAAGGCCGCCCACTATTTATTATACATTTATTCCATTACATACACCCTTAAACCCCATATATGTCCCCTTGGAGTCACATCATATACATTTAACCCTATATATGCCTTCCTTGGGGTCATATCATAATACCCTCCTTCAAAAGACTTTGTCCTCAAAGCTTTGTACTTAAATGCTTTAAATGCAATGAAAACAAATAATATGATTTTCTTATGATCTTACTTACTTCTTTCCATTGATGATAATCCGTCCATCCAAAATCAATTATTTTCAGCCTCAATCCTTGATGGCTGGTTGTTGCATAATTTTATTTCCTTCACTTCCAAGTATTGTTTTTGTAACTTCTCCAATTTGTTGTAGTTGTTGGTCTTTGATAATATTCTATTGAATAATGGTTTTGTGATACTTTATTCCATGAATATTGATGAGTATTCCATATTCTTCCTTGATAATGTTGATATTGATCTTCTTGTCTTTCTTGAAATCATTCATGGTAATGAGGGTGTCAATATGGTTTCACAATTGATGGTTTTCCTTCATTTTGCACACCCATATCATCAGTCTTACTTTAAGAGACAATGACATCCTCTATCCTTTGTGGTTGGCCTTTAATACTACCTACTTTTGAGATTATTCCATCATATTTGACTTTGACATTATCAAGCTAAAGCTCCACTTCTTTAATTATTTTCTGGTGACCTTCCTAAATCTTGTCTTCATTCTCTTTTTGAAGTTGCAATGTGATTCCACCCATCAAATTCTTATGTCATTCTTCAATTCTATATTGCATTTTTATTTTATTTTACCCCATCCATATTTAGGGCTTCTTTAATATTCTTGCAAATTTTCTCTTCAAGTATTTCCATA
Source organism: Picea sitchensis (assembly GCA_010110895.2). Classification (NCBI taxonomy): domain Eukaryota; kingdom Viridiplantae; phylum Streptophyta; class Pinopsida; order Pinales; family Pinaceae; genus Picea; species Picea sitchensis. Next base: position 77,060 of record SNQJ01S0041715.1, read on the forward strand.
GCCTCTTCATCCAAGATCCTTGGTTTTTCTTGATTTAAACAATAATTATTTTCTTCTTTCAATCTTCTGACCTCATCTAGTAGTTATTCATTATGGTTTTGTAACCTACATGATTTTTCATCCTTCTTGCATTTGTTTATCTTTCCTTGCTTTAAGTTCTTAACATCCTTAATGAGTGATTCATTGAGTGATTCATTGAGTGATTGTAACTTACATAATTGATCACCCTTATTTTTAAGCTCTTCTTTTAATTCCTTATTATCTTTTTTTTATTCACAATTTTTTTCTTTAGTTTCATTGAATTCCTCTTCAATTGTATACATTGCTTCTATTTTTGAGTCCTTGATTCATGTTTCGAGAACGATTTTTTAAATACTTCCCAGGTGGCATTTTTTCTAGTATCTTTATCAATAATCATCCACCACTCTTGAGCTTCACCATAACAATGATTACTTACCCTAAAATGAGTCCTACAAGTTTCCCTTAACAACCATTACCATTCCCCGTGATTGATTTCATTTTTATCTTTATATTCTCTAAAGTAAGTTATTTTCATTAGTTATGCATCCAACCATACATCTCAAATTATAACATCAATGTATTGAAAATAATGATCCAAAATTATTATTATTTTTTTTCGAGCATATTATCATATGTTTTCTCTTTCCAACAATTTTTGAATCACCTAAATTGGACCTTCTAGTAAAAAATTAACCAACTTTCCACCTGAGGTAACTCTAAACATTTCACACTGATAAGTTTGATATTCCATCTTGTTGTATCCTAATATGTTTTCTCTACAATGTCATAGATTTGACTAAGTTTGGATGTGCCAAGAGAAAGTTATGGTAACTTTTACAAAACTTATTGTTTTTGGCCCTTTAAGGAGAGTAAACTTGTACATACTTCCACGTGTCCAATTTTCCAAATCTACTTCTGAAATTTTGACCTGAAATACTATGGTATGTAGTTGTTCAATACAACTAGTAACACTCAATTTGGATCTTTACAGAGGAATATATAATTGTTTTACCCAAAGCCCCTATTTGAAACTAGCCTTAGGACTAGTTAAAAACCCTAACTTCCACAACATATAACTTGAAAGCATAGTGAACTAGAATATATTACCACAAGTAATTAGCTATGTATTTTCATGGTTAATTTTTTTTTCACTATCTAAAGATTTCAACAACAAAATTTATAGAAAAAATTCCAAGATGATTCATTTGAGACTAATTTCAAGACTAATAAAAAACCCTAATTTCCACAGCCTATATTTCTAAAAGTATAGTAAAAGAAAACTAATTTTTTTACCATACATACTTCACTAGGTCTCCTTAGTCTTCCAAAAAGTTCACTGTATGGAACTTCCCAGGAAAAAAATTCATAGTAAAATTACCAAAATGGCTCGTTTGAAGGAGCCAAACCCAAGGATCATATTATATGAAACCAAATGTTATGTAACAAATACTTAAGATTACATAATAAACTAAAGAACACATAATATATGCATGTTGAGAAAAAATCCAAGATAGATAAGAGAGATGAGTTACACAATAACTCCTTAAATAATAGAAGAACCTCCTCCAAATAGTCCATTACATTCATACATCCAAATCACATCCTCTCTTAATAATGACTACATGATCTCTATATATACATATTCACACATTGTACATATGGCCCATTTATTAGGCCAACCACTATTACATATACATTTACCCCATTACATAGATATTTAACCCCACATATGCTCCCCTTGGGGTCATATCATACATTTTTCCCCATATATTTCCTGCTTGGGGTCATATCATACATTTTACCCCATATATTTCCACTTAGGGGTCATATCAGAGGATGATAAGCATGTCCTTTGGAAATGGACATGAAAATATTACAACATTAATGTAATATTGACATACATGACTGTTACACACCAAAATTCCACACTTAAGTACCTCACCCTAAGTGTCGTAAAAGTGTCATACACACCTTGCTAAGTGTCGCATACACCTTGACACCATGAAATAACATATGTCACAATCCCTAGTCAATGTGGAGGAGAAATATATTCTGTGAACGTCAAAATATTATGTGCACATGAATTATTTATTAATATTCATAAAAATGAAATAAATTTAGTGTGAGAATCCACGTCACATTTAGTTTCCTAATCTCAAGGAGAGGTTGAGAATATCATGGATGGTTGAGATATTTTCTCAAACCAAAATCTTAATTTGGTGGATCTTGAGAGATATTTCCTCCCTAAAATCCTTGAGAGATATTTTCTCCCTAGAAATCTTGGAGATCACATTTTAGTGGATCTAGTGAGTGATCTTCTCCATGGTGGCTAAGCCTCCAAATCCTATATAATGAGGGATTTCCATGGAGAAGAGGAGGAAGGAGGAATCTTGGAGATATTAGACTTATGATCATGAGATTCATGCAAGGGTTTGGACAAGGGTTTGGACGAGGAGAGCTTGGAGGAGTGTTGCATCATCATCCATGTTTGTAAGTATTCTATTTGGGTTCTCATTTTAATATACTTGGCCTATTTCCTTCAAGATTTTGTATTCTTGCATGTGCTTGTCTATTGTTCCTTCAATATTTGTAGATGAATTTGTTTGATCTAATATTGTAGAGTATGAGTTATTTGTTTCTCTTTGTTGTCTATTATATTGCAGGCATCAAGTTGTGCTAAGGATTTTGAAGATCAAGCTCAGATTGGAAGTAGCGAGGACAAACTTCGAAACTAGGTGTATCGCACATTTTCTCCCTCTCTCTCTCTCTCTCTCTTTATGATTAGTTAAACTAAATTCAAAGGGATGATAGTGTCCACTTGTGTTTTTCTGTCTTGGTATTAGGGGTCTGTAATCCAAGGGAAAGTTCACATGTCTGCAAGGGAATATTTTCGTAACAGAAATTGATGACTCCACTGGGAAAGGAAATTGACTTGTCTTTCCTTGGATCGTCTGCGTTTTTTCTCGCCTTTAGATCTTATTTGTTGTTTGTTTATGATATAGTCGCTTTCTCTCTTATTCATTGAATATTTCACAAAGTCTTTAGCAAAATTTTCTGAATTTTTATTTTTATTTATTTATTTTTTTATTTTTTATGAGTTTTTGGGAAGGGAAGCACTCCTCTATTGTTTACACCAGAGCAATGATCTAGGATAAACGCTCCCCTATAATGTATACCATAGTGTTGTAGCACTCTATCCGTTTGGAAACAAGAGCGCTGATCTCCTTTTCTAGGTTTTTCTTCCCCTTTCTACTCACTTTTTCTCAGTTTGATTGTGAGGGGAATTTTTCTCAGAGACCTTTGAATACTCTTGACTTTGTTTTGTTTTAAGAGTTGGGAATTTATCATTCATTTTTGTTTATCCTTTGAGTTTGCAAATTTTGTCTTAGTTGTGGTCCCCTTGGGTTAATAAGATCCCTTGGTTCTTTTTTTCTTTTGAGTTTATCTGATCTTCATCTCATAAAGATTTCATATTGCTTGACTGTTTAGGACCGTTAATCAACTAAAGTTTGCAAAGGTTGCTTGGTATTGAGCCTTCTTGTATTTATTTGAAACATCTTGCTTTTCTGGATGATTAGAACTCTTATGACAACCTAGTTTGATTTATGTTTCTTGTTGCTTTTCATTTGAGGATTTTCGTGAGTGTTTATATTCCTTCTCTTTTGCATCTTCGAGTTCTTGATTGAATGAGTTATCATACTTGTTTCTTTAAGTTATCGTTATCCTTTGAGTGCATTCTTTGTTTGAAATATTTTTTCTTCGTGTATTTTGTATCTGCATCCGACTCTTTCATTTTGATTGAAATTAATGAAGCATTAAAGGATTTGCATTTGCTTTCTTTTAAAATCAAATAAATAAGATAATTGTGTTCCTTCTTTTGGGTAGTGTAGTAGATTGCATTTGGGAATTGGGTGTTTTTGTTGAAGAAAGTTGAACCTCTTCTCCATCCCATATGTAGGATTCATTGAAGAAAAAAAATTGCATCTCATTATTCTACATTCTTTTGGAGTCGAGTCTAAAACATCATAAGTTTCACTTTCACACCCTTGAGTAAACAACAAACCTAAAATGAAGCTCTTATAAAATTGATTAGACACTTTTATATTATCTGGTAGTGAACCTACATGATCTTATATTGTAGGTATTTGGAATAGGTTGTGAGGATAACTTTCCAAAGCCATCAGAAAAAAAATAGAATCTTGTGCTAGGGAGCAGTAAATTCAATTGTTCATACAAGCATAGCTAGGACCCCCCTATAACACAGGGGTTAAACACAAGGTCGTGTGCGGGAGATAAATAAACATTATCCCTTCGAGGCTTAACTAATCGTAGTGGTCCAATCATATATTGGTGGTTCTTCTTGAGGATCAAATGTTTTCATTTGGTCTTAGAGCTTCGTGAATTCTGAATCCGTTCAGGGTCCTCTGGAGTTTTCCAGTCCATTTTTCCTCAGTTCTCTTGAAGAATTTTGGACTTGATATCCTGCCCATACGTTCAGACTCGACTGTCGACTATACCTGCCCAGAGGCTGACTGTGAGTTGGTAACCTTAGTGGCCTATATCTGTAGGGTTGGTATACACGGTGACGATGAAGAAGAGTCTTTGCTTTACCTGGGTCAGACATTGGTCAAACTCACTCAGGCTCCTTGGAGGGTACACCCATGGGTAAAAATGCGTGAGAACTTGCACCAAGGCATAAGTCCATTAAGAAGGTCACCAATGTAACTGATCCACCCACTCTATCCTATCCCCTTCCTATATTTATCTTGCGATGTTGGATTTCATCACCAACTAATGGTTTCATTGTGGGAAGGTTTGTTTGATTGCTTGCTTTTTAGATTTGTAGCATGTGTTGTTTGTTTTCCTTAGTGGACCTTAGGTCGAGTCAGTGTCAATGGATTCAATTCCTAGGAGTACCAATGAAGGAACCCCCTTTCCCAAGGAACCTTTCTCCTTTCCTTCTTTTGGAAACGTTGGTCCTCCGTTCATTGCCACAGTAAGTCTTCCGGGACTCAACATCGGTTTACCGGTTTGGTTGTTCTCCACTCTACTGATCTCGAATTTTCCCAGTTCTTTGAATGCACCTAATGCTTCGTATGTAAGCACACCACCCACAAATAAACCTCATGTTGACCCTTTTCCTTCTTCACCCATCAGGTCTCCTTCCCTTTTTCCTTCTTCTCCTAGTGAAAGATCTAAAGCAAGTAGCCAGGTTGATAAGAAGAAGAAGAAACATAAGAGGAAGAAGAAGAAGAATCAGAAAGAGACCAAACCTCTAACTGCATTAGGTCATGTTGGATCTGAGCAACCAACTAGTGGTAATTGTACTCGGAGTGTTGA
>SNQJ01S0041717.1:43495-86642 GCA_010110895.2 Picea sitchensis
AGTCAAGTCGGCAAGCTATCGTCAGCCTGCATCACCAATAATCATGTCAGAATATCATCATCAAATCAACATCATAATAAACAAATCGACCCAAAAGCACACTCCCTGACTCAGTCCGGAGTCCAAGGGGGTCTACCGATGCCTCCGCATCCTCAAGGTCAAAACCTGCATACTCAATCAACTGAGTCAATAGCACCCGTATACATGAATAGTAACGCATCATATCATCTGTCAATCACATCATAATCAAATATATAAGGTCCAATATAAAAAAGGGTCCAGATCACTTGCGAGCAAGTGTCCTCAAAGAATAAGTGTCCTCAGTGTGCCAGAGCGGGATGTTACATTTTTAACTGCAAAAATATGTAACAAAAAATAGGGCATGATAGGGGGGTACAATGGCCAATCTATATATCACAGAACCTTCGAAGCTAGAGGTGCAATCTTGAATCTGCCAACCAGGGAACCTGCGATCGAAAAAGTAGCTACGTATTGAATGAGGAAACCGTTGATCAGAGTCGTGATATAGAAGCATGAGTATAAATGTGAACTCATGAGTCTGCCAACCCGTGCACCTAGACATTTTCAGAAAGACGACTAAGCAAAGCAACCAGAAAGAAAAAGTAGAGGATAAAAACAAAGGGGAATTCGGTTAAGTATAGAAGAGGGAAAAAAGGGATAATAGAAAGTGGGAAAATATACATGGGGAGGGAAATGTTTGGAAGTGAGAAATCTCAACAAAGGCCCATTGTTTCCAAGTCATCGTTTTCTATTCCAATATTATATGCCCCCACCCATTTTGTGTGTTTGATTTACAATCAAGGTTGGTATACCTTTTTGAAGATTGTACTTTAGTCCCCTCTACTGTGGAATATAAGAATTTATCTTCCTGTCCAAATAATCTGTTTATTTCAATGTAGCAACGCCGAAAATACAATGGACATGAAGGTAAGCCAGTATGTAGAAATACATGTAAAAAAAATAAATACAACTCTATTTATTTCAATGTAGAAACAAAGAGAATACAATTCACATGAGGATAAGTTACTATGTAGAAAGATACGTAGTATCTACATACAGTAAATTAGGTGCAAAGCAGTAGAACAAATATACAAACAATAAATGAAATACTAGACAATGGAATATGAAATAAGAGTAGAAGCATGCACCTTTGTATCTCCTCTTCTACATTTGAAGCAAAGAGTCCATCGTCTTCTCCAGTTATTTTGTTTGTTTAAATGTAGCAATGCGCGGAAAAATACAATGGACCTGAAGGTAAGTTGGTATGCAGGAAGACATGTAAGAAAATAAACAGAGTTCGATTTATTTCAATGTAGCAGCACAGAGAATACAAAGGACATGAAGATAAGTTATTATGTAGGAAGATACACAATATCTACATACAATAAATTAGGTGAACACATATATAGGAAATAAATGAAATACAAAACGATGGAATATGAAATAACAATATAGGCATACACCTTTGTATCTCCTCTTCTACATTTGCGCTAAAGACTCCTTTGTCTTCTCCAGTCATTTTGTTTGTTTCAACATGGGAACACAAAAAATACAATGAACATGAATGGAAGCTGGTATGCAGGGAAGAACAAGTAATATGTACATACAGTGAATGCAAATCAAAGGAATAAAATAAAAGATAGTTAGAAACATGAACCTTTTCTTTTCTTGGCCCATGGTTGTAATTATATAGAGTTTTTCCTGTCCAAAATATATTACAAGACAGAAAATATTAAGAAATTGCATGGCCATAGCTGAATGATTTTGGTTTTGTGCAACAAAGTATCCATATATGCTTTGAGACAGGGAAACATAATTTTGCAATATCTTTGATGTACATCTCATATTTCAAGTACAAGACAAATTATATCATGGTCAGGCCAGTCTGTGTACAGGATAAAGAGGTTGTATTGTGATATGGGCACAATTCACCATATATGGTTAATAAGTGCATTTTGCACATGTTTTATCTTAACAAAAAGACAACAGACATTGTAATTGCACATGTAGTTGTCCAATTATTTGTTATGCCACTAATTTGTAGCATGTCAACACTGAAGTATCCTAGAATGATAATGGTTTCGTCCAAATGTAAATGGTGTGATGCATTTGAGAACACATTCATTATGTTAGCAATGTTGCACGCCAAGCAACATAGAAACTGAATATTCCAATTTACAATCCATGAAACACCACTCTTGCTAGTACCATCTCAGTATCCTTTTCTTCTACAAGAACATTTTGCAAAGGCATGTAGGTATGGTTCAGAGTTAGGAGAAAAAAATGGAGCAAAATTTAAGAGCAGGATAGGCGGGAATGAAATAGGCATTAGATATCGACTTCGCCACACATGAAAAACAACAGAACTGTGGGTCCACTTGCGGGTACAGGACCTGAACATTGAAAAGTGAAAAAAAAACAACTCCAACTGTCGGCGCATGACTCCAACCTCTCAAAGTTGAAGCAAACAATAGAAAACAATAAGCAACAAACCAACGAGGAAGCCCGAACATGCCCAACTACAACCGCATGACCTCAAACTCGTAAACTTGAACCAAACAACAAAAAGGAACAACTAACGAACCAATGAAACAACAATTAAGAAACAATTGACGAACCAATGAACCAGAGAACAAGCAACAACCACTAAACCAATAAACAACATATGTATCTCCAATGAGTACCAAATTGCATCTTAAGCACAGAAGGAACCCGAAATATATGACGACCATGCCAGTAGAATTAATTAAACATTCTTACTTTCAAACTGCAAACAATAAAAAATAAAGAAGAATACAAATGAAACTATGCCATCGAAACTTACTATGCAACGATGAACGATAGAAGTGCATGTCAAATTGTGGGTGCATGACTTGGACCCCGCAAAGTAAAAAATAGCTCCAATTGTGGATGCAGGACCCCAACCCTGTAAAGTTGAAAAAAACAAAAGCAAGCAACAAGAACCAATAGGTCCAATCATAGGTTAAGGTCCTCAACCTTGCAAACTTGAACCAAACAACAACAAGCAGCAACCAACGAACCAATGGACAAGAAGCACCCACCGAACCAGTAAACAATGTATGTATCTTCAACGATGACCAAATTGCATTCCAAGCATAGAAGAAGTATGAAACATACAATGGCTATGCAATTGGTGGTGGACAACAATATTGTCCAAATTCACTACAACATTGTATGGAAAAATTCAAGGAAAAATGTACTGTGAGAAGCCTATTTAGGTAAACATTTAAGACTGTTAGGTTGTTTAAGGGCCTCGCAGTATGAAAACATTTATGTTGTCATGCCTGTTTAAGGAACTCGCGCTATGTTAACATTTAAGCTGTCGTGCCTATTCAAGTACCTCAAAAAGAGTGTCAATCCTCTAAACCTTCAGTATGTAAACATTTCAATACAAATAGAAATAATAAAAACATTAAAAAACAACGTCGATGCACATAAATTTCGGTATGTAAACATTTCATTAAAAATGTAATAAAAATTAAAAAAGAACATCTAACCTCAAAACTTTGGATATCTAAACATTTACAACATTGGGAACAACGAAGTTGGCAATAAGACCTCTAATATATTCTGCAATGAGATGATGACATATAAGGTTTTTTTTATTATATAAAAAATAATGTTTTTACTTCTATAGTTCGAACAATACAGATGATGCGGAAATTTATAGTCAAAGGACATATTAATATGAAGTCAATGAATTATTGATCACTATAGTCCCTCTATGCCTTCGACAGGGACTAATAACTAATATGAAGAAAGTGTAGAAGGACCACCTATAAATATAATTGTCATAGTTTTTATTTGGACATTATAAATATTATAAGAGTAGGGTTGCTATAAGCTATAGATTTTAGGGGGACAACCATATTGAGTTTATATAAGAGTAACACCCAATTTTTCAACTTGTTGAATTTGTTTTTCCATGGAAATAAATATTACAACTAATGAAAGAACTTTGTGTTTGAATGTGTATAGGTTTAAGTGTTAAGCCTAAGTGTTACTGAAAACATTGAAAGATATGATGTTTACAAGGTGTCTAAGATGTCAGATTAGGTGATGTTAAATAAATTCCTAACTTTAATTGAGAAGTCCTACTATTTTTTTAGGAAGCATGTTTTGTTGGATGTTTCAAAGCACACATGGGAAGATGAGATTTCCCACAAAATTTGTACATCTTGGATTGTAAATGTATACATGTTTATAAACAAAATTTCTCTCAAAAAAGGATTGCCTCTGATTTTTCAAAAACTCGATTGCTTTGAAATATTAAACTGTATCTCTATTTTAAGAAACTTTGTGCTTTTTTTTTATCATTATGTTAATTGTATGTGTAGTAAGAATTGAAGCGTTGTATACAAGTTTTTTTCATGTCTTGGATAAGAGATAGTTGTAGCAGCTCAAAAGAAATTATCTCACCTTAGTTCAAAAATTTAGCATCCAACATATATGTGATTTATGAAGACATATTGAATTCCCTACTCCTTGTGTTGCTTGTATATATTTGATAAATTTGAAGATGACATTGCCTCAAGATAATTACTTTGAAATATTAAATTGTAGTTTTGTTTTAAGAAACTTTGTGCTTAACAAAATTTCATCATTATGTTCATTACATTAACATTTTTTCAATATCGATGTACACTTTTTTGTTTTCATGAGGTGGTAAAGTGAAAGTGTTAGATCCATATTACAGTGTTGTTGCCCATGTTTGATGAATTCACCTACTTTTGATAATCCATGGAGTGAAATTGAGTTGTGAATATGGTAACATCAATATTATTAATGTCACAAGTAACATCCCCTTCCATATGAAGATAAACTAGATGGATGCAAATGCTTGAAATATAAGGAAGGATGTTTCATTTAGTGGCCTTTGAAGTATATGGAAAAGTTGTTGATGATTTTCATGTACTTGTCTAGTTGGAGATTGCAACCCTTGATGTTGTTGAGTGTATGGAGGAAACTCTTATCATGTACTAGTGGATAAGTTGGAAGCTCAATACTATACTTGACTTTATACACACAACTTTTTTAGATTATATATGTTTGAGATTGATTTTATGCATATAATGTTTAATGTGAGTTTACATGTTCATAATTTAATCTCTTTTTTATTGACATGATTCACATGTATAATAATTTTTTTAATTGTTTAAGTATAAAATTTTAGGCGTTGTCTAACTGTTCTACATTTTGGCCCTTTTTCGCTGCAATCCGACGACATCAATATGCATGAAATCATAAATTTTTGTTATTTAAATTGCATTTCGAATGCAAAAAATAGATTCAACATGCTGGAAAACCCACGAGGCACTTAGATTATACAAAACTAACCATTCAAATCTGCAGATCCAACAATTTATCGTTGGATTTTGGGCAAATTTAAACAAAAAATATCCCTGGAAAAGTACCAAAACATAGAACAATTAGACTATGACTATAATTTTATATATTTGTTTAATTTATATTTGATCAACATCAATATTCTACAATGACATTGTACAAAACCAAAAATAAATATAATGATTATGAACTACTAAATTAACAATAAATATAATAATTATGAATAACCAAACTAATAATAAAATATATAACAATAATAATTATATATACTACTATTAATTTAATCCTGTTATCAAGGACTAGGATTGTACTACTAATATTGTGCTTTATAACTATACTAAATATATTACAAAATGACAACAATTAATGTCTTATTAAATTAGTAAATATACCGCAAAATCATGTAATTAATGACTTATTAACTAAACAATATACTATTAAATGATAACAGTTAATGTAATGTCCCTAATACAAACCCTTTGTAATTGTACATATAGGCTCATGAGCCATTGGTACCAATTGTAAATGTAATTGTACATATAGGTTAGTGAGTCGTTGGAATTAAGTTTTGGTGTTGCACGCACACGAGTAATGCATAGAGAATTGCTATCAAAGATAGGGTGCACACATTTTATAGTGTTATGCACACCTGGGTAAGTGTGTGTGGTTGCATATCAAAGAAAGGGTGTGCACATTTCACTGTGTTACACACAAAAGAATGACTTGGGAGTGTACACCGAGCCTAGTTATATATATGTATATATATGATTCTATATGTATTGAGGCCAGAGAGCCTGTGTGATTATGAGGCTGGTGAGTCAGGACGCAGATATGATAGTGCACCTATCCATGTAAAGTGTAATCATACTCATCCATTAATAATATTAAATTGATGCGCGTAGACAAACTCAGATGAAAATAGATGAGAGGCTAACTCCATCAGAAAAGGGAAAGAGGGGGTGGGACTTACGTCCTAGGGAATATTTTATAATATTTCCGGAAAAGTGTATGTAGTGGATAATTATTTTATCCTAAGCTCTCAAGGGAAGGGAACGATTCACCAAGTGGCTTAAGCTACTTCTGAAGGTGAAAAGTGTCAAGTTGATGACATGCAATATGTATTGTTGGCCTTAGTGTGATTTTGGGGAAGGAGGATTATTCATGATTCACTTTCTCGTGAGCAGAAGGGGGTCAGAATGTACGAAAAATCTAATTATTACCTTATCTGCAGAGAAAAGCATGTAACTGTTTTATGTTTTGTAAACTGAGTCTTTTTGTCAAAGAGGTGGGTTGTCAGGCCCGTGAGTAGTGTCAGGCAAATTATATCAATTTTCTAAAGACCTGAAAACATTAAATTGTCAAACCAGGGTTGATAATCTTAGAGCTGCTACACTATATGTGCAGGTAAGAATCTTCTAAAAACTATTCAAAATAAGCCAGATTACTCTATCTATAAAACTCTCTACTTTCAAAATGCAGGAAAGGATATTTAACCATTAATTTAATCTATTCCATTTTAACCATCTATTGTCTACAACTAATGCTAAGCAAACCATTTAACCTATGCTAAACTAGAAAAATTTAAATACCAAACATAACTCTAAGCTATCCTTTGAATCATCTAAATTTAACTTTGAATTAGAACTCCTATTCTATCATCCATCACTTCACAATTCATCTATCAGAAATGCAGAAATAAATGTATTAATCACTAAATTCTTCTTATATCTATAGTGTTGTGGGTGCTAGTGGAGAAATACTCTATGAACCTAGATCTAAGAATAAAGATTTAAAATTCACTGTTTACAAAATATTAAACTTCTAATGAACCAAAGTAATCATAACAGTTTTGAATAGAGTGACTAGTGAAAAATGGGCACGGAACACTAACAATAACTCTATTCTACTTGTAAATCTATTTCCTATGGAAGGGAAATCCTATAAGATTGTAAAGATAAATTTAATCTACAAAATCACAACTAACTCTTAAATCTAATCCATTCATTATAAATTCAATCTAAATCACTAACTCTACAATTTCCTTTAGCCAACTTGTGTAAAGGTAAATGATAAAAACTAGTCAGACTATAAACTTACAAGTTACTAATGAAATTCATTACCATGCGTGAATTTATTTAACAAGAATTCAAATGATCCAAGCCTTATGAATTAATTTAAAACCTATTTAATTCTACCATTCACTATTTCTATCCTATGATTCAATCTACGGTTTTAACAAATTGATGATTCAATCTACAAAACACAAAACATGGTTATTCAAATCTATCTACCAACTATCTAGGCTCTGTGCACAGAGATCACTCTACAGAATTATAATGCTATGTGATCTAAATTATAACAGAATTCAATCTAACAGTTGCATATTTAAATCATAAAAACATGGAATAATTTCTACAATGATTATTTCTACAGAAACAACGATCAACATCTACTTTGTATATCTAATATAAAATAAAGATATTGTCTACCTCTGGTGGTGGGCCCTCCCACAGAGACAGAGATCCCTGTTAACATTTTAGAATGATATACACTACCATATCCATTCAACAGTGATTGCAAAACAATTAATCCATGTGTTCAATCTTTAACCATACATCAATTCAAAAAGAAAATCATTATCATTCTATTAGCAAAAGTCTCACTCGAAGTTTTCAAAATCAATCGTTGCCCTCAAACCGAGGCAGACCCATAGTTTTATAATGTTTTAACTCTCATTTTTGGAATCGGCGATCCTCCATCTAAGCTAACTACCAATGCTAAAAATGGATAGGCCATGCATAGTATTAATTACATAACAACTTAAATGGGCGATCTCATGACACGAAGTGTCATGAGATTTGCCTCAAATCACAATTTCCAGTAAATGCGTCTCTGCATACGTTCTTCTTTGGATAGGAGCCCAACTTATATGCTGAAGTGGCATGAAGATTCACGAGCAAAAAGGGAGGCTTTGTCAACATATGATAATCTGCAATAGCGTAGTAAAAAACAATTGCATCCCAATATTGCATTAGTCCATTAATCATAATATGCATTCTTTTAATTAACATTCAAAAGATTAAAACATTTGTAAAATGTATTAAAAGATGATCTCTTTACGTTAGAAACATGATTAGGCAGGGAAAAAGGATATAGGCTAGAAATGTAGAAAAATAAAGAGATGTTTGTCAAAAGGAGATATAGGATGTTGGTAACTGGTGCAGAACAGGTGAAAAACAAGTCAAAGATATGCAAAAATAGAGGTCATATTCATGGCCCAACATTTCCCCCAGGCTGAAGTACTTGCATTTCCTCATGCAATAGGACTAGGAATAGGGGAATTAATGAGAACTTGGAAACCAAGAATTGTTTGTATCTTCAACTTTCTAACTTGCTTCTTTAATCTTTTGATTTGTTCTTGTCTCTGATGAGAAATATTCTCAATCTTTTGTAACTTCTTAAGAAACTCTGTCTGCCTTCCTTTTAGTCGTTCTACCTTATCTCTCAGATGGGTGTTCTAAATTATTCTCAACCCATTTTCTGTTTCTATATGCCTATTAAGAACTTAATAGTCTTGAAGTTTCTCCTTTAGGCGCACATTTCTTCTTATCAATCTGCCAAGGGAGATACATTCTTTTTCACTTCGAGAATCAACATCTATAGGAGAAAAACCTTCTGAATTTCCATCAACATTCTCTTGTATTGGCGCAGACATTGATTCATGTACCTAAGGGGCTTCCTCTGTTTTCTTACAATCTTCAACTTCATTTTCAATAGAACCTTGAAAAACATTCAGAACAGAGTTAACAAGGTTTTCAACAAGGTCTTCACTAGCTACAGGATGTTGAAAGTCAAGAACATCAGTTGTAGAGTTACCAACAAGGTCCTGAACATTATGTTATGGAACAATCTCTTCTTTCTCAATAATTTTCCCAATGTCTTCAACACCTTCTGCCCATTTGTTAACTTCATTCAATAATCACGACATGCTCCAAGTTGGACTTAGCTGGAAATCTATTCCCACTATAGGAGCTTCCTCCATGTTATCAATTTTACTTCTGGTCATAGGATTTGAATGAAAAGGGGTAGCAAAAGACTTCTCTTTTATTCTTGGTTTAACAATGAAGTCCTCGACTCTGTCAGAGTCAAGGTCTTCATTCAATCTCAACTCAAAATGAAAAGGGCTAGGCGATTTATCCTAGACTGCTTCCGACTCAATATACTCCATCTTTTCTTTACTTGGATTTGGTTTCTCCATACACTTGTCTTCCTTTTCTTTTTTATTTTCATTATCGGGTACTAGAGCTTTAGAGGTATCAAGGAAGAATAACACTCTTGGACGCTTTTTACTTTTAGAGGGTGTTTCTAGTTCATAAATATCATGTTTTTTCTTTGTTCCACATCTTTTAGAATTAAAAGATGCAGGGGATTCATGTAATTTAGAGGCAGACTGAAGTCGAGTTCGTCTATTAGATAAAATTGTAGCCTTACTGACTTTCGGCTTTGATACTAAATTCTTGGATTTACCAGGTTTAAAATTCCCTTGAAGACACCCTTCCTAGGTTAAATCTTTGGCTTCCAATGCAAATGAAACAAGAATTTTAACTAACCCATGGTGAGACAAACTACCCTTAGGATTAGTTGTACTTTTGTGAATCTGGTTCGCTATTTTTCCTAGGGTCTAGAGTAGATAATACAGAATGTTCATAGGGACAGTTCCTTCTAGATGAAGTAACAACTTAGCATGATATATATAAAGTATCAAAACGTCCTTCACAAGTGACAATTGTTTGCAAAATATACAGAACCTTACCCCATAAGCATGACAACCAGGTTTTAGGAATGCGTCTTGACCAGTAAGCATCTTTGAATTCAGGAATCAACAGTTGATTAAAAATATCCTTTGCAATTGGTTTGCCTTTACACCATCTTTCCCCTTTTCATGGCAAACCGACTGCCTGACTGATAAGACTCTCTGTAATTACCAATTCGAGGCCTTTGATAATAGTGCGATGCTCGTCGAAGGTCTTAGAAAATTGCAGAGCAATCTCCGTATCATATCCATCAAATTTCTCCAGAAAGGGCATCCATCATGCAGCTTTAAAAATTTTCTTGGTATCTCAAAATTTCACCGAGGAAGAAATCTCGGCCAGACTATTTGGTTCATGCCTACTAGCTACCATGTTTACGGGTACATAGTTGAAGGTAAGATAGTGAATTGTGCAGGTCGGATTGAGAATGGATAAGGATTGTAACATTATGTGTGATAAGGTTAAACAATGTATTAAACAGAGGTAAACCATCCGCAGGCATCATTATGTGTGGTTGATCAAACATTTTTCATCATTAATTAACCACCCCGAAGTACCAAAATCATGTAGAGATGATGGTGGTTGCACAGATACGATCTTAATCATAGCAGAGTTTACATCGAATCATGGAATAGATAGTTTTTATGAGGATTCATCATAAGTGGAGCATCTGAAGGTATAAAAGAGTACATGTCTGAAATCGTGCGAGAGTAATGGAGAGAATGCACCACATGATAAGGATAAAATCATTCTCGGGAGAGGGCAGGTGCAATCATTTTGTAAAATTCTAAGTCCCATTATGGAAGGGTGGCATAAATCAATCATTCTTTTAATAAATTTAAATGTATTAATAATTTGAATGATTAATTAAAGAAGCAAATACCTCATCCATTACTTATTGTTTTCATGTTTTGTAACAGGTGTTAAAGATCAAAGCCCGAGTGTATCCTGTTGAAACCAATATGATGTTTTTCCTGGATGGAACTGATATTATTATTTCTCATGAGTAAACTGACTGAGTACCAGATAGGTATGGAACTGGTACAAAACAAGTACCAAAAGAGTGATGAAATAAACTGGTGCAAAACCGGTACAAAACTGGTATGAACAGAAATTGGAGAAATGTTGAGATAAGATGAACAATAACTGCAGTGAGAACATTCTGAATAGATTGATCTCTAGCTGAACCAAGCTTTGTAACTGAAGACCAACTGCAACCGGACCAGTATCCTAAACTTGCTCAGGTGTAGAAAAAGTTCTCATTTTGGAGAAACAAATCTCTGCCTAACTCTGAACCTATCCTCCTCTTATTTCAAAGAGGAATCAACCAAAATCATCAAATATACAACAACTTCAAAGATTTTACCCATGGTACAGATCTTTAATGTGTGAATAAATGTTTTGAAGTCAAACACAAAAAATAAGTCATTGAATTACCAGTCATTAATGAATGATGTTAACCAATGCGAGAGCACCCACCATTGATGTCAATGGGCCTCAAGGTACCTGTAGTACATATTAACAAGTACAAATAGATATTTTGATGCTGATTTACCTGTAAGATCTATCAACCAAGAGACATTAATGTATTCCCATGGTTGTTAGCAAGGAGATCTGCCATTAAGGCATGCAGATTCCAGGGTACTAAATAGTCTCTAGCCTCATTTCCAGATAAGGTGTTGATGTCGATGGAGTGAGACTTGTTGGAAGGTGGACCTTAATGTATTCCACATCATCCAACTCAAGTGCAAAATAAAAATTTGCATAAAATTGACTTGGTAGAACAATAATCACTTGTGGATTTTACGAGCCCAAGTCAGTTATCGCTCGTTGCTTTTTCACATTTTGAGAGTCTGAAAAATGGCTAAAAGAAGACTCCAAGGGATATTCTTTCCCGTAATAATCTACTGGGTCCAGAAAAGGAATAATCCTATACCGAATAGATGCTCCTCTCATATTTTAATGAGCAACAAAGGAAGCAAACAAGCTCAAAATTTATTAGATTAAAGCAAGACAATATGGCAGTATTATAAAATGTTTCACAAAATAAACAATCGTACCTTCTTACCTATTGCAAAAAATAAAGATGCTTCCATTTTGTACCTGCCTCAATCCCGCAGAACTAAAAAAATAGATCAAACAAGAAATAAAACTATATAAGAGAAAAACTAAAACTTTTATTTTTATTTATTTATTTTTATATATATATTTATTTATTTTTATATTTTTTTATATTTTTAGAAAAAAGGAAAAAGAGTCAAGGAGTAACAAGAGAAGAGGAGGACTCTTCTCTTACTAACTCCATTTCTTTTTGTTTCGATATATCTTGCATGAAATCATCTTTGGATAGAGGTTTCTGATAAATTCTCAGACAATGTCCATTTACTGCGAAATAATGTTGTGAGTCATCAATGGTCTTAATCTTAACAGAACCATTGTCAAAAACTATCTCGACTTCATAAGGTCCTAACCAACGTGTTGTAATTTTTCCTTTAAAATTTTTGTACCTTGAATCAAATAATAAAGCCCAGTCACCGGGTTGAAAATGTTTATTTTTAATAAAATTATCGTGCCATTTACTTCGTTGATTTTGAATTAAAATAGTTCATTGAATGGCATCTTGTCTTATTTCATCTAATTCATTCAATTGCATAACCCGTTGTTTCTATGCCTCATCCAAATTGAAACCCAATTCTGCTGCTATACGGAAGGTATGAATCTGAAATTCTATGGGAGGAAGAATTTGGTTACCATATACCAGTTCGTAAGGGGTATGACCAGTGGTGTTTCACCATGTAGTCCTATATGCCCATAAAGCCTATGAAAGTCTATCTACCCAATGTTTATGGTGTAAATGTATTGTCTTGGTTAGAATATCTTCTAAAAATTTATTCGTGGATTCCACTTTCCCATTAGCTTGTGGATGGTACGGGGAAGACTTACAGTGTTTTATCCCATATTTATTTGTGAGTTCCTTCATTAGTTTAGATGTGAATTGAGCACATTGGTCAGTAACAATTTCTCTTGGAACACCAAAGTGGGTAAAGATATCTTCATACATAAATTTGACCATTGATTTCTCAGTTGCTTGATATAAGGATTTTGCCTCTACCCACTTGGTCACAAAATCTGTACAAACTAAGATGTATTTCTTCTTTCTAGACATTGGGGAAATTGGTCCTAAAAAATCAAGTGCCCATTTATCAAATGGTTCAATCACAACATGAGGTAGTAAAGGCATATCATCTTCTACGGTAGGTCTCCCCATCCTTTGACAACTATCGCAACTTCGTACATATTTTGTTGCATCCTTAAACAGTGTCAGCCAGTAATATCCTGATTGCAAAACTTTATATGTTGTTCTTTTATCAGATAAGTGTCCTCCACATGGCTCGTCATGACAGGCTTGAAGGATATCGGGAATCTCATCCTCCCGAACACATCTCCTAATGATCATATCAGGACTTGTATAGAAAACATCACTGCCTACCCAGGAGCAATAAGCACTCTGTTGGACAATCCTTCTCTTTTGTGGTGATGACAAATGAGTTGGAAATCTCCCTGTAGCTAAGTAGTTTGTTGTGTCTACAAACAATGGGGTCTTAACAACTACTGCAAATAAATGTTCATCAGGGAAATTATCATTTACTGGAATGTCATTATTCTCTTGAGGAATCCGAGAAAGAAAATCTGCAACTAAATTTTCTTTTCCCGGTTGATCAACTATAGTGATGTTAAATTCTTGAAGTAACAAAAGTCATTGTGTAATCCTTCTGATAGTAACTGGTTTGTTCATCAGAAATCTAATAGAAGAATGGTTGGTATGTACAAAAACTTCATACCTAGTGATGTAGTGTCAAAACTTATTGATGGCATGAACGACAGCCAAAAATTCCTTCTCTGTCACAGTATAATTTAATTTGGGAGGAGTTAAGTTCTTGCTAGTAAAGTAGATAGCATAATTTTGTTTGTTTCCTTTTTGTCCAAGTACTCCTCCTAAGGCAGTGTCTGAGGCATCCGTGGAAATATGGAAAGGAAGAGACCAATTTGGTCCTCTTAAGATTGGTGCCGTGGACAATTTTTATTTTAAGGTATCAAAAGAAATTTGACAATTATCATTACAAAAAAATTCTACATCTTTTGTCAGTAATTTGAACATAGGACCCACTATCTTTGAAAATTATCAATAAATCGACGATAATACCTAGCATGGACCAAAAAAATCCTCACTTCCTTTTGAGTTTTTGGTGGTGGAAGTTTGACAATAATATCAATTTTGGCTAGGTCTACTTTGATTCCTTCTGAAGATAAATGGTGACCTAAGACTATCCCTTCAGTTAATAACATCCTACACTTCTCATGACTAAGGGCCAAGTTTGTTTCCTGACAATGAATTAAATTTTTTTCCAATTTGTTCAAGGCTTCTTCAAAGGTGTCACCATACACAGTAAAATCATCCATATAGACTTCCACACAATCATGGATCAAATCAACAAAAATTCCCAAGACTGCTCTTTGAAATGTGGCAGGGGCATTACATAATTTGAATGGTAGCACCCTATAAGCATAGGTACCCCATGGACATGTGAAAGTTGTCTTATCCTGGTCTTCTAGAGCAATTTGGATCTGATTATACCCACTATATCCATCCATAAAAGAAAAGTATTTCTTTCCTGCCAAAGTGTCTGAGACCTGATCTATGAAAGGTAATGGGAAATAGTCCTTCAGGGTTGCTTTATTCAGTTTCCTGAAGTCCACACACATCCTCCACTTCCATGTTACTTTATTAGGCACTACCATAAGAGGTGACACCCATTTACGATCAGAAATTGGATAGAAGAATCCCACATTTAGTAATTTCTGTAATTCTTCCTTTACAAAGTCTTTCAGGATAGGATTCATTCGTCTTTGTGGTTGTATTACTAGTCTTATTTCAGATTGAATATAGATATGGTGAATACAAGTATCAGGGTGTACTCCTCTCATATCAGTATACTCCCATGCAAATGCCCCTGATTGTTCTTTTAAAACTTTCGTTAACTGTTTCTGTTGATTTGGACTTAATCCAAAATTAATATACAGGCTTTTCCCTGGACCAATCTCGATTGGAATAGTGGATGATCCTAAATGTTCATCAATGGTACAAACCATGGATGATGAAAATGAAGTAAATGACTCACTCTGTTCCTGGAATTCCTAGTTAAAAATTTGATCGTATTGAGAATATGTTTGTGGAAATTCCACATTCTCTGTGACTGACAGAAACTGACTCAAGATATTATCTTCTATTGGTTCTTGAAGAGCCCGAAACTCATCAATAGAAAACAAGGGTTCTTCCAAATCATCCTCATTATAGGGACATGTTAACCATCAGAAGTCTTTAGAAATTGGTTGAGCTGGTGGATACAAAGTGAGTTTTTGTGAGGAAACTCCATTTGAAATAAACATATCTCCTCCACGACACCCTATGAAAGAATTAGTTGTATCCAACCAGGGTCTTCCCAAAATAATTGGATGAAATTTTGTGGGATCCTTCGATTGAATAATCATGAAGTCCATAGGATATTCCCATGAAGATAATGTGACCAAGATGTCATCTAAAATTCCAACAGGTTTGACAGTTGTTCTATCAGCAAGTTGGGGAACTGTGGGAGTAGGGAGAAGGAGATGGCTCAAATGTAACCACTCAACAGTATTGATGGTCATTATGTTAATAACTACACCCAAATCTACTAAAGTATTACCAACAAAAATATTA
This sequence comes from Picea sitchensis, assembly GCA_010110895.2. Lineage (NCBI taxonomy): Eukaryota > Viridiplantae > Streptophyta > Pinopsida > Pinales > Pinaceae > Picea > Picea sitchensis. The sequence continues at coordinate 59,453 of SNQJ01S0041717.1, forward strand.
TTGATAGATACAGTTACTATTGGATTTCCTGGGTTGGCACACTTCACAATTTTAGGTGATTTAGAAATATAATGTGATAACTGTCCCACAAGATGTATAGTAGGGGGATCTTTTTGTTTTCGACCAGGTTTCTTAATGCAAAGTTCCTTGATGGTTTTCACATATATCGGAAAATCCCTTATTTCTTGTAATAGTGGAATATTAAAACAAACATTTCTCAACTCATTCATGATATCAAACTCAGGTCGAACAATTGGTTTTTCAATAATCAACCTCTCAGGAAAAGGAGGTGTTCGAGGAATCTAAGTTTGTATAGTTTGTTGAGGATTAGATGATTGACTTTTCGGAATAATGAAATCTTCCAAGCTTTCTTCATTTGGTAATTCATCAGGAGTTTCCTCCTCTTCCTCTTGAATAATAATGGTAGGAGATGTCCTTCTTATCGGTGGAGTTTTATTTAACATCTTCCTAGATCTCAATTGAATTTCTTGTATGGGAATGGAAGCGATGGTGTAAGCTGGAAATTTTTGAAAATCAGTATTATGGAGAGACTGAGATGGTCTATTATTAGGATTTGGAATGGGTTGAGCGGGTAATATGGTAGGTTGAGGAGGGTTATGAGTATGAAATTGTTGTGAATTTTGTGGAATTGGTGGTAGTGGTGGTAGTGGTGGTGGAATAAATCCAAGCAATAGTTATTGCATATTGGGAGGGTACTGAGTATTTGGGTTTGAAGGCATCAGTACGGAAGGTTGTTGATTACTTCCATAATTATTCCCTCGCCAATCCCAAGGTTGTGGAGTAGATACATTCTGTGGTGGCCAATTTGGCCAATTCCATTGTTACTGTTAAGGTTCTTGTTGAGGTTGTTGTTGAGGAAAAAGGGGGTAATAACTAGAAGGTTGTGGGGTTGGATCCTGATACATGTTTTGATTCTTAGGTTTCCATGGCCTCCTAGGTGGATATGATGATTCTGGAGCCACCCCTCCCTTGTATATAGATTGTAACCGAGGTAATGATGGGCAATTCTCTATTGCATGGTTATCAGTGCAAATTCCACATATGGAAATATTATCCAAAGGAAATTCCCGTCGAGGATGTCTTTTCCTACATCTAGGACAATATATGCCTAATACAAGGTCTTCATCTTCATGCTTTTTCTTAATTTTAAGAGTGTCTAACTGAGATTCAATGGTACTAAGGATATCAGTTTTGAAATTTTCCTGAAGATCTCCTAGGTCACTCTTGGTAACTCCTCTAGAGGTAGTGACCTTGGTGTTTCTATTAAGAGGCTCTCTCACACTCTTTATTGTTTTCCCCTTACTTCTCAAATAGGTTCTGTATAACTCACTGATTTCTTCGAAGGTTTTCTGGTAGATGTCCTGTGAATCCATTAGATTAAGAGTATCTATATATTCTTCCAAAACGCCTTTTAAGAAAAGAGTTTTGATGGATTCATCTTGGAGACCATTATATTTGGATTTTTGGAGAAGATATATAAATCTTTCCAGGAAATCCTCGAGACTCTCTTCATCATGTTATTGCATTTTAAAAATATTGTTTCGAGAATCCTTGGGTCTACAGTAGTCTTGGTATTTCTTTAAAAATGTTGCTTTCATATCCTCCCAAGATCTAATACTGTACTCTCCTAAACCCATAAACCATTGTAATGCAGAATCCTTTAGAGTTGCAGGAAATAACTTCAACTTATATGCATCCTATAGATAATTGTAACTTCTGCAGAGGATATCAAACTCAAAAAGGAAGACATCTGGATCTTCACTACTTTTCCCATAAAAGGTCGGTAGTGCAGAGGGTGGAATACTTTTCATATTGATATTTTGAACTAGATCCAAGATTGGGAATCCAAAGGTAGGTTTTGGTCTTAGTTCATTGTCTGCTTGTTCTTCCTCCCTATGTTCATTATGAAGTTATTCTCCCTCTCTTCTCACCATTTCTCTTCTTTCCATTTGTATTTCCCTCTTAGTTTTGTTAAAAGATTGACTGAAGATTGTATATGCGATTCGATATTTCTTCGGGGAAGGCATGAAATCCCACCTTTCCTCTTTTGCAATGGAGTTCCTTCTAACAAAAATTTTATCCCCTAATTCAATAATTGGATTATCCTAGGATCCTATGACTTTTGCTCCAACAATTGTGGTATCTATGTGTGACACTATAGGATTAATGTTCTCAAAAAGAGCTCGCGCTCCCTCAGGATTAACTAAATCAACCCAATTCCAATTACCAGGAAACTGTTTTCCAGGATGGGTGCATCACCTGGTTGTAGAGGTGTAATCAGTGTTGATTGAAGTTCTTCAGATATTATATTGTCACCTTCTAATCCAAATTTGGGTGTTTCTTCTATGTTTCCTTCAATAGTCTCCTCAGCCACTATCTCAATTTTAGTTTCTATTTCTTTTTGGGTGGAGGTTTCTCCTTTTTGTTCTTTTTGTTGTTTTTTTTCAGAATACCTATCTGTAGAGGTGGTGACAAAACCCTGTCGTCCACCAAAAATAGTTTTTGGATCTTTTTCTTGTTTTGAGTTTCCCCTAAATCTACCTATGTTATCTTTATTTCTCATGAAAACATATTATAAAAAGAAATTAATAAAAATGAAGATTGAGTTTCGGAGGAACCCGTGATAACAGATACGTAGGTTCTTACCTCTCATCTTACAGCTCCTCCTCCATCAACCTTCTAGAAAACATCATACCAAACATGTCAAAAATAATTAGAGCCAACTATCTAACTTACCTTGTAAACAACTCCTCGACAATGGCGCCAAAAATGTCAAGCAAATTATATCACTTTTCTAATGACCTGAAAACACTAAATTGTTAAACCAGGGTTGGTAATCTTAGAGCTGCTACACTATATGTGCGGGTGAGAATCTTCTAAAAACTATTCAAAATAAGCCAAATTACTCTATCTGTAAAACTCTCTACTTTCAAAATGTAGGAAAGGATATTTAACCATTAATTTCATCTATTCCATTTTAACCATCTACTGTCTATAGCTAATGCTAAGAAAACCATTTAACCTATGCTAAACTAGAGAAATTTAAATACCAAACATAACTCTAAGCTATCATTTGAATAATCTAAATTTAACTTTGAATCAGAACTCCTATTCGCTCATCCATCACTTCACAATTCATCTATCAGAAATGCAGAAAGAAATGTCTTAATCACTAAATTCTTCTTATATCTACAGTGTTGTGGGTGCTAGTGGAGAAATACTCTATGAACCTAGATCTAAGAATAAAGATTTAAAATTCACTATTTACAAAATATTAAACTTCTAATGAACCGAAGTAATCATAATAGTGTTGAACAGAGTGACTAGTGAAAAATGGGTACGGAACACTAACAGTAACTCTATTCTAGTTGTAAATCTATTTCCTATGGAAGGGAAATCCTATAAGATTGTAAAGATAAATTTAATCTACAAAATCACAACTAACTCTTAAATCTAATCCATTAATTATAAATTCAATCTAAATCACTAACTCTACAATTTCCTACAGCCGACCTATGTAAAGGTAAATGATAAAAACTAGTAAGACTACAAACTTACAAGTTACTAATGAAATTCATTACCATGCATGAATTTATTTAACAAGAATTCAAATGATCCAAGCCTTATGAATTAATTTAAAACCTATTTAATTCTACCATTCACTATTTCTATCCTATGATTCAATCTACGGTTTTAACAAATTGGTGATTCAATCTACAAAACACAAAACATGGTTATTCAAATCTATCTGCCAACTATCTAGGCTCTATGCACAGAGATCACTCTACAAAATTATAATGCTATGTGATCTAAATTATAACAGAATTCAATCTAACAGTTGCATATTTAAATCATAAAAACATGGAATAATTTCTAGAGTGATTATTTCTACAGAAACAACGATCAACATTTACTTTGTATATCTAATATAAAATGAAGAGATCGTCTACCTCTGGTGGTGGGCCCTCCCACAGAGACAGAGATCCTTGTTAATGTTTCAGAACGATCTATGCTACCATATCCATTCAACAATGATTGAAAAACAATTAATACATGTGTTCAATCTTTAACCAGACATCAATTTAGAGAGAAAACCAATATCATTCTATTAGCAAAAATCTTAGTCGAAGTTTTCAAAATCAATCGTTGCCCTCAAACCAGGGCAGTCCCATAGTTTTATAATGTTTTAACTCTCATTTTTGGAATCGACGATCCTCCATCTAAGCTAACTACCAACGCTAAAAATGGAGAGTCCATGCAGAGTATTAATTACATAACAACTTAATAGGGCGATCTCATGACACGAAGTGTCATGAGATTCGCCTCAAATCATAATTTCCAGTAAATGTGTCTCTACATACGTTATTCTTTGGATAGGAGTCCAGCTTGTATGTTGAAGTGGCATGAAGCTTCATAAGCGAAAAGGGAGGTTGCGTCAGCATATGATAATCTGCAATAACGTAGTCAAAAAGAGTTTCATCCCAATATTGCATTAGTCCATTAATCATAGTATGCATTCTTTTAATTAACATTCAAAAGATTAAAACATTTGTAAAATGTATTAAAAGATGATCTCATTACCTTAGAAACATGATTAGGCAGGGCAAAAGGATATAGGCTAGAAATGTAGCAAAATAGATAGATGTTTGTCAAAAGGAGATATAGGATGTTGGTAATTGGTGCAGAACAGGTGAAAAACAAGTCAAAGATATGAAAAAATAGAGGTCATATTCTTGGCCCAACAAGTGGTCTCTCTGGGTGAGATATTTGTTATTGAAGAGGCAGGTTGTCAGGCCCGTGAGCATACACTCCAGGTGAGAGTTTTTCTGGGAATTTTTCCCTTGTGCGCTGGGCATTAGTTGTAGGGATCAAAGACTTCTTGTCCAACCTATTGCTGGTAACTCTAGAATGGAAGTGGGGCATCTGAAGGAATGTTGAGCAGAGAAGGGGCACACTTCCTTGGGTGTGACAGGTGCGTGGCAAATGAGAGACTCTAGGCTAGTTGTAGCAATAGACACCTTGGGTTGAGAAATTTTGTTGAGTATCAGACCTTAGCCTGTAACTAGGAACCATTTTTCCCTGGTGGAGGTAAGACCCAACTCGGGGGTGACCTGTTGCTGAAAGTATATGAGAAACATAGTCTACAACTGGGAGGAACGTATGAATTATGCACATAGTTGGTGACTTTTATAAAAGACAAGTGTCATATGTTATGATCTAACTCCTTGAAAATGATAATACATTCCACTTCAAGGGTGAAACCTCCTTTTCGAATATATACAGTTCAGAATAAAATATCAGATGAGATAAGATGATCCTAATAATATATCTCCGTGATATATATAAGAGACAAAGGGGTACAATTATGGTGAAAGGGTGCAATGAAGGGTTCTAGATGACCTACTAGAAATGTAATAATCCAATATCTAGGGAATAGTAAGAGGTTTTATACATAACATGGGGCTTTGTCTAGGGTTGGACATCTTATGTACTTGTCTCATTTTCCGTGTGCATATTTATCTATGTTTTCCATGGTTTAATTCTTGTATGTTGTAGAATATAAGTAATTATTGTTATTATGTATATTGTTGCTTGCACATGTAAGTGTGGTGCTTCTAGTCATTATCTTGGTTGTGCCTAAGTATGAGCCTCTAGGGATATGTTTGAATGGTCGTGCACACATAGAATACTTTGCGTGCACCAAAGGATGGTTTTTCTTATGCACACTGGGAAGTAGTATGCATGCACAAGGAGAATAGATTTGGTGTGTGATGCCAGGATGATTACGGTCACACTATTGTTGTGTGATCAATACACTAGTGTGTAGTTGTTTGAGTTACTTTCGCTTCTTAGAGTTGTGTTAAAAGGAGAAAGTTAGTGTGGTGTGACTCAATTTGAGGTTAAGCGTATTACTTCAAGTGATGTTGCGCAGATTAGTGTTTAGTATAGAATCCGTGTAGTGGATTTTCAGAGTAGCGTTGTTCAATAGTAAGTTGGATGATGTTACATTGTGGTCTTAGAGTGCATAAATAAGGACCAGTTGTAGTAGTGGGACCCAAATTGGTTGGTTGGGTATGTTACATATTGGTATTAGAGCGACATAATTTGAGATCGTGCGATGTTGCCCATCTTGGGTGGTTGGGGATGTTATAATTAATTTCTCAATAAACTAGTAAATATACTAGATAACATTTAATGACTCATTAAACTATTAAATATACTTACAAGATAAAAAATCATATCAACCAATTAATGACTAAGAGAGATAATACTAAAATTTAGTCCTATTATAAGAGACCTTGATTATATTACCATTAGTCGCCTCCCCCGAACTTGTAGCTTATATGCATGTTTTATTTGTTTTTATCGGTAACAAATTATCTAATTTGTACATGTGGTGGGAAAAGGCATTCTTGACATGAAGCACGATTTCTCAAGATTGTTATTTTATGACATAGCTCTAAGAACAATAACAACTACACAATATTCTTGTTGATAAGGTGTTGAGCTTAGTTCTTGTTATCACACAATCTTGCACCCCCATGCAAATCCTTCACAAGGTGTAAAATGAGTGGAACATTAGAAGATGTTACCACATTCACCTACACAAAAACTTCCCTCATTTTAGTGAAAGATAAATCCAACACAAGGGAGGCTTCCCTAGTATCTTCAAGGAATCCTAAGGAAAGACACAATCAACTCTAATGCCTCTTATGTAGCTACCTAGTTTTACCACCAATGGAGTATATCAAGCAAGTCGAGGATAAGGTGGTTACTCAAAGTGATTTCCACATTTGAGGCGATGTAGATTAAGGGCTTGTTTAAAAGGCTTATCAAGTCAATATTTAATCCAAAATGATCCCCAAACCCTAAAAATCAAGAAAATACTAATGGTGGTTGCAAACTTGTATAAAGAATGATAAATTACAACAATATCACAAGTTATAACAACATTAAGGTTTTTATTCCTTGAAACCAATAATGAACAAGTAAAATTATGGCTTAATCAATAGATAAAATTAGGGTTTAGACAACTAGCAAATTTTGAAATAGTAAATGCATATAACAACCAGAGAAGCTAATATGTATATCTCTAATTAGGGTGTAATAAAAATCAACATTGCAATTTTATGGTTTTAGGATGATTTTCAAGTCAAGTATATGCACAAATACCAAGGTGTTTTGGTCTTTCTAGGGATGGAAATGTATATATGATATTACAAAATGCTAGCTTTACCCTAAAACATAAAATAGAAGGTTAAAATTAGGTTTATGATTGGTTAAAGGGAGAAGAATAGTGCATCTTATATTTTTTTTGGGAATATGGAGTTAATTAAGGACTCCCTTAAGGATATGTAGGTATATCTAGGGTTGTCCATTACAAACCCAAGAAGATCCTCCTAGTGCTTTACAGAACTTCAAGATGATTCAAGGGAAGATACTCCACCAATAATATTCCAAGAGATTTGAAAAGAGGTATTTGTTCAAGAAAATATGAAGATAATGCACAAACACCACTAGAGAAACACAATTACACTTATAATCATTCATAAACAAAATCCACAAGATAAGACCACTTACTAAAGAAATATTTCAATCTTCAAAACCCTAGCAATGAGCATCCATAAAGAAGTAAAGTCATCCAAAATACAATCTCCATTAGAATTTACTCTAATTATCCATCCATAAAAATTTAGAGAAGATAAATAGTATACAAGTAGTAGTAGTTCTCCACAAGTAGCATTGATTCAAATGATAAGTGCTTCTCTCATTTATATGGGAGATCTAGCACCCTTCTCATTAAAATAACAATATTTTCCTTGCAAAATCCCTAGGAGAATATAATATGTCTTTATCTCTTTACAAACCCTAGAGATAAGGCCATGATACATGTCACCTTTGTTCCTTGGGAAACATGTCTCCTTTTTGCCTCAATTTTCGTGTCCATTGTTGGGCGGTTTTTTCGGCACATGGGTTTTTGCCGATGGTTTTCTATTTTTGGTTAAGGAATTAGGGTTTTTGACTAATCTAGGTCATTGGATTAGGGTTTTGGATGCTGTTGGATCCTATATGTATATTGTATTGTAAACAATGTATGGTGTGGATGAATATAAAATATGTTGGTTTTCTCGGTTTGGGTTTCCAGGCGAAAAATATCTGTGTAATCTGTGTATTTTCCATTGTATCTTTTTTGTTCTTTTACTGAAAATATGCTTGCAATAAATAATTGTACAAGGTTAAAAACTACACTTTCCTCATGAAGAGGTAACTCAATGGCCATTTTTGGGACTTCCACCTATTGACTTGGCCACGAGGTTTTGAGAGATACTTGAAGTAGATAATGCACCGTCCCTTGGATTTTGCTACCCTAGTTCAAGTAACTATAAATATTTCATTCTACCTTCACTTAGATTCACTCTTGATGTATTTCAAGATCCTTAATTAAAATTGAATTCAAAGGACTATTTTTTTCATCCATATTTGCTTGAAATATGCTAGGGTCTTAGAGGTGTTACTTCATCATTTATTGCATATCGCTTTACTTTGGTAAAATATTTTCATAATTAATTCAAATACTTGAGAATATGTCACCATTGTGATTCATTATTGCCTAACCAATCTCTTAGGATCCGTGGTATTACACCATATTCAAACTCACTGGATATGTGTAATACTACCATTCATATAGTTGGGGCCCTTATGGTAGGATTGGGAGAAACTATAGGATCAAGAGGATCTAGAGGACCACCACCTCCACTACCCACTCCACATTTGACTAATCCTTCCCTTAGAGGAAACCTTTCTCCCAAAATATTTCCATTCATGGAAAATTTATATCTTCTTGACCTTTTAAAACTTATTAATGACCCCATAATTTATGATGCGACTTGGCCATTCATGCCCACCAAGTTGTCATTGTACATCGCTAAATTTGAAGGAAAAGTTCACGAGGACCCATGGAATCACATAATGACTTTTTATTTATGGTGTACCTTTAATAACATCATGAAAAATTGTGTTTGACTTAAGGTCTTTTAATGAACCTTCATAGGGCTTGTCAAAAAATGGTATGTTAAATTATCCTCAAGTGGTCACACCATATTTTTTTACATTATGATGGCCTTCTTGGATTTATTCTAGATACATGTCTATCATGATATTGGAGTCGAACATCATACCACATGATGGAAAACCACAACCACACATATCATATATCGCATCCATGAGTGGCATCGACAATGCAACCTTTGCAAAATTTAAAATTGAAGAGCCACTTCTCATAGATTGGTTCTTAAAGTCCCTTCTCCCTACCATTGTAAAATAATTTTCCACTACTATGCCCCACATTGAAGAAGAAGCCATTTTGAAGGCTTTCTAGTTTGTCCTTCTATATGTAGAATCATGATATTTGTACCATCATTTGAGACATACCCTAACATCATTCTCATGGAGCATCAAAACATTAGGGGAAATTTGAGGTCTAAAATGGGCCTCCTAAGGAAAATAATAAAATAAGAGTTATGAATTTTCAAAGGGAAAGAAATAAAACTACTTTTTAAATTGTATTTTTAACTTATCTCCTTATAGGTCAACCTTGAAATTTGAGTAAACCTATAAGGAGATAAGTCGAAAATACAATTAAAAAATGTATTTTTCTTTCTTTCTCTGCAAAAATATTCATTCTTATGGTTGACATCATCATCTTGAATCCTATTTGTTCTTTTAAAGTTGATTTTGATAGTACATTTTTTTTGTTTTGAGGCCCATTTTTTACCTCAAAATTCCCCTAATGCTAGGGGAATACCACGCTAACCACATAATTATTGGGTTTATGGCTCACATTTCCAATCAATTGAACATATGATTATCAACCACGATGCCAATCTCTATGAAAATCATTATGGAGGAGAAAACTCATCCATGGAGGGCCCACCATCCCCTAGTTTTATTCACATCCTCATTACAATGGAAAACAATGGATTAGTACCTTGTTTTCCATACCCCCTAATACTTATGGAGGCCCCAATACTTATAACCAATATATCCCCTACCCTCAAGGTGTGGCACAAACACCTCTATATTATTAGGGTTCCTTAATCCCTAATGCTACAACTCCCTTGATTGACATTAATTTGGTTTAAAGTTCACCCTCTCAGCCAACCCAAAATTTTGGCCAACCTCCTCGACATACATATAATAAGGGAAAGAAGAGGAAGGTTCAACATAATTGCTAGAATCCTACCACCAACCTGAATCAAAATCAAGAACGAGGGCACAATCAACCTAATCTATTGCATGTGCCATGGGTAGCAACAACCAACCTAAGAAAGGAAGGAGTACTCAGCTCAAGACTATATTTCTCTGCACCCTTTGTGGTTTTATGGGAATCATACACATCATTACCCAAAAATACTTATTCCAATGAATATGAGCAATGTGGGGTATTTCAAACCCCAACCCACCATTGGGGATTACTCTTCAAATCAACTCGAGATTCCGTGAAATATATTCCCCCAAGAAAATTAAATGGGTTATGACCAAGATGATCTCACTCCCCCTTCCTCCAACCCGTATCCCATTGTTGATCCTTCTAAACAAGTTGTTTACATCCTTTCACCAAACAATATTCACCTCCAAAAGTGCACTCACACATATGGGATATCCAACCACAAATTTACCGAAACAGAGGAAACAAAACCATCATATAATGGAACCTTATATACCTTGACCTAACATATACCCTCACGTTCATGTTCTTAAATCACCTTTGAAGAGAACTGTGCACCACTCACAGGGAAGGGCTGCCCACAGTTACAATATTTTGTAATATTTGGCTACATCTCTTGCTACTGTCATCACAAGAAGTCCTTTGGAATTTCCCATCTCAAAGAAGGGATTTGTTTTCTTCTTTAGGATACATGGACCCCTTGGATTATAAGTTAATAATTTTGGTTTGGATAATGAATAACCACAAATTTCCTAGTCTATAGCTTTCCAAATCCCTATCACCATTCACAATCTTCTTATTCATCATTGCATTATAAATGAGGGCATGTCCATTTGCATCATGTCATCATTGATTTGGAAGAAACATGGATATCTAGAGTTAACCTCCTTTACCATTACCCTTCATGCATATGATGAGTACCATTACCAACCCTCACGGATTTACCAAAATTTTCCTATCAAGATAAAGGGAATTATTTTCCTTATTGATATTAAATTTATGGATTTCCCACTTGATTATGATATCTTGTTGGGTTGTAGTTACATGTATTCCATGAAAGTGATTTCATATTTTGTATTTCAAACGATGAAATTAATTTACAAGGATAAATTATCACCTTTGATACATTTCAATACTACCAACTGAATCCTTCTCCCAATATGGATAATTTTCTTCCCACTATCACAATCTCTGCAATATTCCCAACATTGATGTACATTTCCCTCAACATTTTCAAGGTACTCGACCCTAGATACGTTGTCTAAAGTGAATTTCTATTTACATCATATTTTCTTCAAATGGTCTCACCATCACAAAGAATTCCTCTTTCCCTTTTGGAATCAAAATTGGCCCTCCACTTTAGTCATGTGCTATTTTACAAGGTATGGCATTGCATGACTCTCAAACAATGTCATTTCCCATCTATGCTATTTCCTCATTGAAAATTACTATTGCTACAAGAATCTATTTTCTTTCATTTGGTCCAAAACCCAACCTTTCCATACCCTTACCTATTGTAACAATACTCTCATATCAACCCCCCCTAGGTGGTCCATATATTACATTTTGATTAATACATTCTAGAGGCCATGAACTTCCATGATTTTCCTTGGGATTACTTGCACCATTGTTCTCACTTTCTCCCAAGAAGTATCCTTAATAGATTAGAAGCATATACTATTGAAACCAAGGATTTCATTTTTCACATACAAGTGGATTGGTTCTAACACATCATACTTGTGAAATATGTATTTGAGGAAGGAAATTTGGCCAACACCTCTAAACCATTACTATAAACATATATATCATTCTTGGTGTCATCAAAAACATTTTTCTCCATGCCTTATGTACCTCTAAAGAGGTGGCTACTTACAAATATTTGTTTCAAGAATTTCATGTCATTTATACATGGACATAGGTATAAATTCCTATCACATACCCTCTCATTTTCAAACATCACATTGATGTATTGCCTGATGAATCACCAGTTCAATAGAAACAATGCTCTATCAATCCTAAAACTTATGTCACCATCAAGTCATTTTCATTTACCATATTTCTTATACATCATGTGTATCAAATACTATTCATGTCAAGAAGAAGTAGGGCACCATTTAGGCATGCATCAATTTTCATGATATCGATCTCACTTGTCCTAAATATAAATTCCCCACTATGTTCATTGACCAAGTAATCAATGATTATTTTGTCCATGAATTTAAATCTTTCATGGATGACTCCTTAGGTATAATAAGATTTAGATCTTCCCACAGGATCAATAAAAAATTCCCTTCACTACACTCTAGGGAACATTTGGCTATAGGGTCATGCCTATTAGCACAAGATTGGTTTATGCCTCAGCATTGCATAAGTGGCACTACCTAATATTTCACAGAGAACAGAATCTGCATTTCATTATTCATTTTGGAAAATGAATACAATTGTTATGGGATTTTTATTTGTTTTTGGGAAAATTGAAATTATATTGAGTTATTCCCAGTATCCAAGTTAAATCATCAAATCACCCATGGATTTATGCTATCGAATTGCATGCAAAAACACAGTCGGGCACTACCTACAGGCGCTACGTAATATTCTGGTAGAGGCTAAATTGTGCAGAGTTATTCTGCCAGTTTTGAGTCACTAATTTAAAACTTGGGTTATGAGCAGTTGAGGATGTATTTTTGAAAACTGGAGGAGGTTTTTGTTCATAAAATTCCAAATAACAAAAAATCTCTCTCATTTTTTCAAAATGTGTTTTGGTTTGATAGATATTGGATATAGAAGTAGGCGTTGCGTACTCTGCACAGTGGTGTTGCGTACTAATTTCTTGTAACCGTCACGGTTTTGATATTCGCCTTGTTGGGAGGTTGCCACATGTCAAGGAGAGTTCTAATGAGTTCTCAAGGATCAGTTAGATGTCAAGGGACACCCACACCTAATATTTATCTCCAGCAAAGGCCTCATGCAATCAAGTGGAGAAATTTCATTAATGACTTCCAACAAATTCCTGAAAATTAGCAATTTGTTGGATTTTTGTCTCTTTGATTGTTGCCACCTATCTCCAAGGCTTAGAATCCAATGGAGGAGATGGGATTCAACCTCCTTAGTTCATTTGGATGCTAATTTCTATTTAAAGAAGGAAATATATCTTGGGGAAGGAGGATGGATGAGCCAAGAGAGGCTAGAGAGACTAGGAATAGGCAATTTTCCGTGTGTGTTCATTTGTAAGCCCGTGGGCATTTTAGGATTGTAAGCGTTACTGCTATTGGAGACTCATGAGAGATGTGATTTCATATTGTAATTCTTATTTTATATTTTTTCTTATTTTATATTTTTTCTTATTTGAATATATTGTAGATTTGAGGATCAAAGGCTATCAATGATTTATGGATCCCTAAGCAACAGAGGATCTACTATATTTTGCCCATCAATCATTGTTTATATTCAAGTATTTGTTGATTCATTAAATTGAGAGGATCTCTATTTACTGAACATTCTATCTTACGCTTTCCTTCTTCATTTATTCCACCTATCAACATATAATCTTGTTTTCTGTTAAGGAGCTTTTGTGCCTTATATGAGTGGGATGTTTATGACTCCATTTCCCATTGGTGTATCCTACTGATCTGTAGTTTGCTACCCTCTCTCTTTCTTTATCCATCTTGTTGATCCACCTATTCAAAACCAAATTATCTTTTACATTCTGATGGGTGATGAGCTTCACTTTAGCAGTCAAAGTGTGGAATTCAGTGCTAACATTTTTGGCGCCGTTTCCGAGGACGGATTTGAGTAGATTGAAAAGATCCCTGGGAAGAACGACACTGCACAACTCCAACTTTAGATGGTGACTGAAGTTGAACACCTTCAAGACTGCACATTCACCATGGTGACTCCATTGTTCAGAATCTGTTGGTGACTCCATTGGGGATGAGGCAAATCAAATGGCTATGAAGGCTATCCTAGCCAAGAGGTTTTCCCCACTCAATTTATCAGCCATAGATGGTTATCCACATCTTGTTCCTCAAATTGATGAATGGGAAGATCTACTGCCCAGATTTTATGAAGGTGAGAATGACAACCCGGTTGAGCATGTTCATGAATTTCATGTTTTGATGTAGCAACTTGACATTCATCATGAAGATATATTGATGAAAATGTTCATGTATTTATTGGAAGGCGATGCGAGGCAATGGTATAGAACACTCCCTGTTTCTAGTATTTCCTCTTTGAAGGACTTTCATGATGTTTTTTATTCTCATTGCAAGAAAATTTATCCAACTGAAAGACTTTTTGAGAATTGTTGTGAGGGGTATGCATCATATATTCAAGATTAAACAAGTGATTCCTCTAGCAGTGATGATGAAGGGGATGATTATAGAGATAAAGACTTAGATGATGAGTTTCATAATGATTTTCCTAAATTTGAAGAACAATTGCATCATTCATGTCAAAATATAGGTCCCCAAGAGAAAGATCAATATGGACAATCCATCATTTCCTTATCTCCTGCTTTTCTCGATTCTTTAAGTCAAGAGGTCATCTTAGATTTATATTTATTTCATCATGAGAATAGTATTGCAGCTTGTCATGATCAAATTCATAGCTTATCAGTCCCTCCTATTCTTAATGAACCAATGTGCCATGATTTGCCAAGTTTTTATGACTATGAGGATGTTTTTGCTAAGCAACCAACTGTCCCAGCTATTGTACTAATCCCCTCAGCCATTAATAGTCAAATGGTCATTGAGTCACCTTTGTATGATGATTATGAAGATGATTTCCATGAACAATCTGTTGAATACCTTATATCAGAAAATTACCCTTCCCATCAAAGCAACAATAGCTTATTTCAACCCTCATGTCATATTTTTGTTGCTGAAAAATAAGAAAAAGATGATAATCTAATTTTAGAGGGTGAAAAACTGAGAAATTGGGACCATACGCCAAGCTTTGATGAATATCCCTCACAATTAGAAGATAATATAGAAGAATTTAGTTTCCCAAGCACTTCTGTTTGTGATGAACTACCCTATCAACCCCCTATTCCTCTTGAAGACACAAGCTCAGTTTCATCAAGCAGCCAAGATCAAATGCCATGTGATCAGATGACAAAAGGTTGAAATTAAAGAAAGACAAGAATCACCAAGCCTTTTTCCTAATACACCTCATGACCAGGAGTGGACCAAGGCCATATGAATTGAGGATGAATCAGAGAATCAACAAGCCATACAACAACCAAGATCAGTGGACGAAGGACCTAATGTAATACTTTTCCTTTTTACACAAAGCAATGTTGCAGGGGCAAGTATTGATGATGTTTTTTAGGATCCATTTGCAGCCTGTCTGCAAGCAGAAAATGGGCCTAGGCTCATTGATTTCTTCAATGGAAAGTGTATTTCCAAATGTTTCTTTGACGTGCCTTCAAGTAAGAATTATCGTTGGTGCTTAAGGAAGCACATTTCAAAACTTCAAACAGTTGAAAAAATGATGAAATGATTTCATTGGTTGTTTCATGTAACTTGAACGCTTCAGTTTCCCAGTAATTAGAGTAGGCATGTGCAATAAGCTTTCTGGAAAAGAATCATTTTCATCATTTTGTCAGTTCTAGTTTTCATTTTCATTTAGTTTTAGCTGAAGGTCACAGATCAAAGCAGATTGCAGAAGTTAAAGGTTGAGAGCATGACTCCACAAGCCCAAAGGATAAGGCACTTAAACTATAAGAGTTCTTAGAGCCTCACAGGGAGGACTCTATCCCCCATGGAGCCTATGTTAGCATAATATTGGTTTACGCCTCAGCGTTTCATAAGTGATGCTACCTAATATTTCACAGAGAACATAATCTGCATTTCCTTATTCATTTTGACAAATGAATACAATTGTTATGGGACTTTTATTTGTTTTGGGGAAAATTGAAATTATATTGAGTTATTCCCAATATCCAAGTTAAATCATCAAAGCACCCATGGATTTATGCTACCAAATTTCATGCAGAAACACAGTCAGGCAATACCTATAGGCGTTGTGTAATATTCTGGCAGAGGCTAAATTGTGCAAAGTTATTCTGCTAGTTTTGAGTCACTAATTTAAAACTTGGGTTATGAGCAGTTGAGGATGTAGTTTTGAAAATTGGAGGAGGTTTTTGTTCATAACATTCCAAATAACAAACACCTCTCTCAGTTTTTCAAAATGTGTTTTTGTTTGAGAGATATTGGATATAGAAGTAGGCATTGCATACTCTGCACAGTGGCGCTGCGTACTAATTTCTTGTAGCGGTCACGGTTTTGATATTTGTCTTGTTGGGAGATTGCCACATGTAAAGGAGAGTTTGAATGAATTCTCAAGGATAATTTAGATGTAAATGGACACCCACACCTAATATTTAGCTCCAGAAAATTCCTCATTCAATGAGGTGGAGACATTTCATTAATGACTTCCAACAAATTCCTGAAAAATTAGCAGTTTGTTGGATTTTTGTCTCTTTGATTGTTGCCACCTATCTCCAAGGCTTATAATCCAACGTAGGATATGGGATTCAACCTCCTTAGTTCATTTGGATTCTAATGTCTATTTAAATAAGGAAATATCTCTTGGGGAAGGAGGATGGATGAGCCAAGAGAGGCTAGAGAGAGTAGTAATAGGTAGTTTTCTGTGTGTGTTCATTTGTAAGCCTATGGGCATTTTAGGATTGTAAGCATTACTGCTATTGGAGACTCATGAGAGCTATGATTTGAGATTGTAAATATTCTTTTATATTTCTTCTTATTTGAATATATTACAGATTTGAGGATCAAAGGCTGTCAATGATTTATGGATCCCTAAGCAGCAGAGGATCTGTTGTATTTTTCCCATCAATCATTTTTTATATTCAAGTATTTGTTGATTCATTAAATTGAGAGGATATCTATTTACTAAACATTCTATATTACGCTTTCCTTCTTCATTTCTTCCAACTATCAACATATAATCTTGTTTTCTGTTAAGCAACTTTTGTGCCTTAGATGAGTAGGATGTTTGTGACTCCATTGCCCATTGGTGTAGCCTACTGATCTGCAATTTGCTGCCCTCTCCCTTTATTTATCCATCTTGTTGATCCACCTATTCAAAACCAAATTATCTTTTACATTCTGATGGGTGCTAAGCTTACACTTTAGCAGTCAAAGTGTGACATTCAGTGCTAACAATGTCCTTTGGGATAAAAAACGCTATAGGAGCTTTTCAATGAGACATGTCTTATGTTCTCCATTAGATGGTGCACATCATTCTGGCTTCCCTTGATGATATCACAACTAGGTCCAAACATCGATCACATCACTTAGCTAATTTTCTTGTTGTCTTTCTTATATGTTTCCATTAAAACATTCACTTGAACCCTCTCAAATGCATATTTTATGTTACAATGTTTGGATCAATTGTCTAAAAATAAAGGATTACCATCAATGCCTTAAAATTTTAGGTTATCACCAAGTTGCCCCTAGTTCACAACCTTCACCAACTTCAAATATTTTATGGCAAAGCCATTTTTTTACAATGATACGTTCTTAATAACGCCATTCAAACCCACAATTTTCTATTAATAGTATGTAATAAAATCCTCTTAATTTGGTATGAATGATATTAGGAGTCATTTTATTCTCTAAAATAAGCTCTCATAGAACATCCCTCCTCAATACCTTTTATTTTCATAAGGCTTTCATCCTTCATATTTCTACCTCAAATTTTGTTGTAGCAAGAGTTTTAGTCTAGTAGGGTGATGATGGTAGTGAGCACATCATGTATTGTGTCAAAAAATACCTCTTAAGACCCACGTTGAATTACAACCATGACAATAAGTTAGCATTAGATTTGGTCTAGAAGCTGTGACATTACATCCTTCTTTTCCACGCAAGGTAGTGGCAAACTCAAACCCTATGAAAGATATTTCAAGTCAACAACTTATCAACAATAAGTTCCCTTAATGGATCACAATCATTCAAGAGTTTGAACTTAATTTTTCCACATCCAAGAGAAAGAAGGCTCTCACCCTTTCTCAAATTATCATCGAACTACCCCCAAATGAACTAATCCACTTCTCAATAACACCTTTCCAGATGAATATATTTTCATTATTTCATTATATGATCCTTGGCATGGTGATATCTTGGTATCCCTTTATAAGTAAAATTTTGGCCCGCATCTCACTCACGATGACCATAGATGTATTCAACACCAATCATGTTTTCATATCCTTATATGTTACATGATTTATCAGTGGGGCATTGAAACCATTTAACATCGATTTTTATCTCATGAAGAAGTTAAGTGGTCCTCAATGAGTGCCATAGTGGTGGCCATTTATCTATAATGGATACCACCCAAAACATCCTTTATGCCAACTATTTTTGGTAAATCGTCAGATGTCCTAACTATATCCATGCTGTTAAGAGATGCAATAATTTTCAAATACTCACATCTAAAATTGGGCACCACTTTCTCCCATGCATCATGTGGTCATTGATGCTCCCTTTGCCAATGGGGAATTGATTTCATGGAATTCTATCCCACTTCTAGTAATGGTTGTCAATATAATATTGTGTCCATTGAATATTTTACCAAATAGGATAAAGTGATTCCTACATTTGATAACACTTTTGTTACTTTTGTGATGCATTTTTTCAAATATTGGCATTGAGACTGACTGTGCTTATAGCTCACACCAACAACTAGCATAGACTGTGGCATGAATGACTTGGACATCTAAATTTTTGAAGCTTGTAAATGATGGTGAATCACAATATGGTTATTGGTATACTTGCAACCATTCCCTCTGATGGAGTATGTGAAGGATGTATGCCTAGTAAGCATCTTGGTATCCCTTCATAAGTAAAATTTTGGCCCGCATATCACTCACGATGACCATAGATGTATTTGACACCAATCATGTTTTCATATCCTTATATGTTACATGATTTATCAGTGGGGCATTGAAACCATTTAACATCAATTTTTATCTCATGAAGAAGCTAAGTGGTCCTCAATGAGTGCCATAGTGGTGGCCATTTATCTAGAATGGATACCACCCAAAACATCCTTTATGCCAACTGTTTTTGGTAAATCGTCAGATTTCCTAACTATATCCATGCTATTAAGAGATGCAATAATTTTCAAATACTCACATCTAAAATTGGGCACCAATTTCTCCCATGCATCATGTGGTCATTGATGCTCCCTTTGCAAATGGGGAATTGATTTCATGGAATTCTATCCCACTTCAAGTAATGGTCACCAATATAATATTGTGTCCATTGAATATTTTACCAAATAGGATAAAGTGATTCCTACATTTGATAACACTTTTGTTACTTTTGTGATGCATTTTTTCAAATATTGGCATCGAGACTGACTGCGCTTATAGCTCACAACAACAACTAGCATAGACTGTGGCATGAATGACTTGGACATCTAAATTTTTGAAGCTTGAAAATGATGGTGAATCACAATATGGTTATTGGTATACTTTCAACCATTCCCTTTTATGGAGTATGTGAAGGATGTATGCCTAGTAAGAATCATTAGGCTGCCTTTGAAACATGCAAATATTAGAGAGTAAAGACTTTGTTCGAAAATGGTTCCATGAAAAAACCATCACTAGTTGGTGCAAGGTATGTATTTACCCTTATTGATGACTTTTACATGTATACTTGGCTATATTTATTAAATAAAAAGAGTCATGTCTTTGAAAGTTCAAGGAATTTTGGGGATTTGCTAAAAAGAAATGCATTATGTCATCGCACAATCTATAAATTAGGAAAATCCCAACCCAATCCATATAAGTGTGACAACTATGGGAGTATCTACCCACTATCACCTTAGATAGACACTCCCCTCCCTTTAGTGATGATGAAATCACCACAAGGGGGGAATCTCGGTGACCCTAGGGGGGTTGAGATGAAAAGTGATGTGATGATGAGTGAAACCCCTATATGTAAAGTTTGGAGATGAAGAATGGCTTGCAAAAGAGCCTTGTGAAGGAGGATATGGCTGCCAAGTGTTTTTTACCTACAATACAATATTAACCCTGCCTAAGACAAGACAAATGATCATAAACCAAGCCTTATATAAAATGGAATCAAACAAGAATCCTTGATGTGCCAAATTGTAGTAGTATGGAAATATAGATCAGCAAATAAACATATTACTAGCTGCAAAATTAACCATCCAAACCATCAAATAATTATTGGGTAGTCAAGCCCTAAACATGTAGATAATATCTGACTTAAACACAAATTTTGATGGAAAAATAGGGCTGAAAAAAGATGTTATCTGCAATATATTAGGGCAGCCTTGTGGCTGTAGAAAGATTTTTTCCACAGCAGCAAGTTCTAGCTACTGAAATTCACAAGCAAGATACTCAAATGAAAGCCCTTGACAAGGAAAATAATTAGCAGTAATTACTTGCAATGTTCAACGGTAGAAAGTAATAAAAGATGATGAAAGAGTAAGTTTTCAACAACTGTAAAGGCTGTATAAATTAATTTATAACAGAAAGAGAATCAATTGGCTAAAGAAGATGCCTTAGAGGTTCAAACAAACTTATTGCATGAAGAACAACTTCCAACTTGGACAATTGCAAAATCTTTATTTTTCACTTATACCAATGCAATGAGTTTAGATCTCTAATGTAAATTAGATTAGTGCCTTATTAATTGGGTTAAGGGGCCTCTTCTTATAATGTCTAGGTGTGTTACCTCCCTATGGGTGTAAGCCTTCAACTCCCTAGGGAAAACCAAACTAGCAAGGTAAATCTAGGAGGGTGTAAGCCTTTTTACTCCTAGAAACCTTTGCAAAGTGGCTTATCCAAGACAAATGTGAGAAATCTTATGGAGGGTGTATGAGTTTATACTCCTCCAAGGGTTTAGGCAAGAATGATCATGGAACAAGAAGAAATAACAACAATATGCAGAAAATTCCTTACCAATTTCAAGAGATAGCAAGATAAACCCTTTTCTACCAAGAATATTTCACCACAAAGCAAGAACAAGCATCCAAGAGAGATAGCACACAACTTTTCTACCAAGAGATAAGTACTAGCATCCAAAATTGCATAAGAGAGAGAAATTGTGAATTTCCCAATAGGGCGAAAATTTCAGCCAAGAGAGTATGTAACTATCAAGTGTGATATGTCTAAAACAAAAGTGAGAAGGTCTTTATTTATACAAGACCTTGTAAACTAGATTTTTCCACATACTTAGGGTAAAACACAAATTAGGGAGGATGAACTCCTTAATTTTCCCCTTTACAAGTTATAATTCAGTTTTACAAAAGAATAAATTCCTAAATGATGACATCATTCCCTTTAGGGGTGATGTTTTGGCATAATGATCAAGTCGTTGAGCTTCTTGAAGGAGACACTGGGCCTCCAAAGAAAATATCTTCAAGTGAAAAGGTTTTCCTCCATCCAAACGTTCCAATTCATCATCAAATCATCCAATAGAACCAAGCCCTAGTCCTCCAAGTGTGACATCATGCCCTAGAGGAGTAGAAAATGGCCTCCAAAGGGGCTAAGAGGGATATCGAGTGACCTCCATGGAATAATCAAGTGCCTCCAAAGGAAATGTCACTCTTCCCAGATGTCTGAAAGAGAAGGGGAACATCATCCAAACTGTGGGGTTCATCCCCCAAATGAAGGTCCAAGTGACCTTGGCCCTTCATGTTCAAGATTTCACATGTCAAGGACCAACAAAGACAAACAAGTATGCCCTTCAAGGGTCCACATTGGATGATTTTAGGGGATAAATTTCACAAATGGGCTATTTTTCCATGTTTTTTCCCAAAAGAAGATTCGCCAATTTCCATTTTTTCTAAAAATTATTCGCCCAAATTCCATAGAATAAAATTATTTTACCTCAAAAATCTCCAAATCTCATTTATGGGCACCTTTGTTGATGGCTAGCCACATCTCTTTTCTCTTTTTGTTTTTAAGGAATAATGTTTCCAAACCCTTTATTAGTCATTTAATTTGCATATGTCACCAAGTAGAAGAAAATAAGGGGAACTAAAAAGGAAATGCATAGCCCACAAACGATCTACCTTGGAAAGTTTAAGCAATTGAATAATTATTTATTTTTTGGGTCCCTTAATTTTATTTTTTTAGAAGCGTTTCATTGCTATTAGACTCCTAGGGCGAGCCTTTATTGCATGATGTTCTTTCTAGGGAACCTTCGAGTCTAATGTCCCCTTCTTCGAACGAAATGAGGTACATGCCCTTGTTGGGTCAATAAGCCCCAAAACCTAAAAGGTCTGGAGACGAAAAGGAAGAAGTGATGGAAGGTGGAAAGTATGAGAGGGAATGGTATGATGACCATTTAAGGAGACCCCCTGATAGCAAAGATTTCCCTAAGGGTGTCCACCTACTAGGAAACCATGATAGTCACCAAGGTGAAATAGGGAAAAAAGGATAATTTCCAAGCAAATGTTTTCAAAATCAAGAAAGGATTCTTTGCAACATGTTCAAATGCTTAAATTATTAGAATGACACTTACCAAAATACCACACTTGTTACCTCATGGAGAAAGACTTGTTGTCCTTTATGATCCAAGCTAGGTGTGGTGGATGTTGGTGCCATCGATCAGATGGTGATGTATAATGAATAAAGGGCTCTACGTGATATCATATCTCTCAGTACTCCATGTATGCAACATGAGGGCCTCGACACATCATATCCTTAGCTTTCCATAGAAATGGGGGATAATATATGTATCCTACTTGGGGACATGTATTCACCATAGAGTGCATGACAAATTCAACATCTCTTAGTAAGATAGATGTCTACACACACTGGAACAAGAAAATTGTGGATATCTAGGGTGGCTCACTCACCCCTTGTAAATATAATAAAAAATTCAAAATTGCAACTAATCTTTAAAAGATTTTTTTTTTCAAAAAATTCTAAACTAATCATGTAATATGATGAAAACAAATGATGTAAATAAATTATGCAATAATGCAAGTAGATAAAAAATGAAAAAAAATATGTGACATGCTACTATAAGTAAATGCAACTAACTACCATGAGAAAGAAAATGAAAATGAAGGGAAAAACAAATGACCTACCTACTTACATGGGGCCCCAAGGAAAATGAAGTTATGAAAATGTCAGGTCAATTCATACAACCAGTGCAACCACCTTCTCACCATTTCATCAAGGTATATCCCCCTGTGCTTAATTATGTGATACAACAAAAATATGTGAAATACATAACAATCATGATCATAAATAAACATATAATTGATCATGAAATGAAGCTCATGATCATATATAAACATATAATTGATCATGAAATGAAGCTCATGGAGATAGGTGGGAGGGAGGAAATTATGCTAGAAAGAATAACCACAAGAATGATTAATCCATCTTTGAAGAGGGATACCATGTATATATGATGACTCATCTTCATGTTCACTTGAAACATCATCACTCCCCGAAGGATGAGAGGAGATAAGAGATCCCAACAAAATCTGATGATTTCATAGAGAAGAGGAAATGAAGTAAGTGATGACCACAAGTCTAGAGAAAAAATATTTTTCGGCAATTAAAATACGTTTCTTATTTATCTACCAATCCCTGTCCCAAACCCCAAGATGAAAATACCTATGTTTGGTAGTGTGAGCCTCTGACTGCTCTAGGCGGGACACAACTTGGTGTCCATCAGAATCTGAGCACGAGGGTGGTCAAAATTATTCATAAAACAAAATCTAATCTCCTAAAGGATATGCATCACAACTCTCAAAAGATGATTGAAAGTCATCGTGAGTATATTGTGACAAGTCATCCTAAAATTGATGGAATAAATCTGTGACCATATCATCATTAGGCTGCCAAATATATGGATCACCCACTAGTGAAAAGCAATCTTTTGAAAAAAACATTTATGCATTATTTATATGAAAGGTACCCTTGATGTCATATATGGGATCTCCATAAAAAATGAAACAACCCATGTCCCATCTATGCCTCCCAATACATATAAAGGTGTTTATGTGCTCATCAATCCAAGGGTTCCTTCATAAGACCATTTGTATGAATGAAATTGACCACCTATTTGTTTTCATGTGTGGGAAGAACAAAGGTTGGGGAAGCTTCAATTGGATGATGTACTTGTTGAAATTATTCTTCATATTCATGTGTGAGAGGAAGGAAAGACTGAATAAATTCACCTTCATCAAGAGGGAGAACAAATATTGATGTCTCATCCTGGTTCTCAACATGTTGCACTTCGTCAAAAATATAACTTTTCTTCTTGGTAGCTTTCTTGATGGATATGCTACTCTAAAGCCTCTTCATTACAAGAGGATTAATCCTTAACGTGAAGTACTTCACCTGATTGTTCCTGAAAGGATAAGAGAATGTAATATCCATAGGCCAAACCTAGTTGTAAATGTAAATGCAAATGTACTTAAGATGGTGGGTTGTTTGATATCATTTTTGTATGCACCTTTCATGGCATATTGCACGCATGTACTGCACAGTAAAATGATGAAGTGTGCACATTCTAGGATACTGCACGCAATACCTTAAGTGCGCACAATTTTGAGGCCAGGGAGCCTTTGTGTATATGTTGTGCTTTATAGGCTGGTGAGCCAGTTTTGTGATGATTAGGCCGAAGAGCCTAGATGTTAAAGGCCAGTGCACCTATTTTTGTATATGTCTCATTATTAATATAAAATACATCACTGCGCATAGACCGGCCATGATAAAAGAGTATGGGGGACTAAACTACACTAGTTAGGGAAAGGGAGGGCTAAATTTTAAGGAAAAGGGGCTAAGCTAGGGAGCTTAAGCCAAAAAGTAATATTATATTAATATTTCTTAAGTTATAAAGTATGGATAATAATTTTATCCTAAGTTCCAAAGTTGGGGACAAGTGGGCCAAAGTAGCTCCCAACATGAAAAGTGTCAAGTTGGGGACATCCATACATATTGTTTGGACTTAGTTCATTTCCCATAAATGTATCCATCATTCCTTCCATCATTCAATCACCCAGTCAATCATCCATGAGAATTCACACACCCATTGAGCTATCTTTTGTACGTTCCTATCACTGTACCTAAACCTGTATCCATAACCATACTTGTTTCTGTAGATGGTTAGCTAGGGAGTTGGAATGAAGAAGCAGGTTGTCGGGCTTGTGGGATACTGAAGAGGCGGGTTGTCAGGCCCATGAGAAATTCCTCTCTGGGTGAGAGAATTGCTGGGAATTAATTTCCTGAGGGTGCTAAACTCCAGCCATAGTGCTCTGAGACTTCTTGTGCGACCTGTTGCTGAAGCCCATAAATGAAGTGGGATAGCCGAAGGATTGTTGAGTAGAGAAGGGGCACACTTCATGGGGTGGGACAATCATGTGGGGAATGAGGGACTGTAGGTTCTTAGTTTGAGTGGGCACCTGTGATGGAGTCATTCCTGTTGTCTTTGAGCCATTAGCCTAGTTAGGAATCCCTTTACCCGGGTGGAGTTTAGTCCCATCTCGAGGGTGACCCACTATTGAGAGTGATGAGAAGTGTTGTAATATCCCTAGGTAGAACCCCAACTATAAATGTAATAATGTACTTAAGCTGGTGAGCTGTTTGATATCTTTTTGGCTTGCATTTTCCATGGTGTAGTGCAGGCATGTACTGCACAGTAAAATAATGCACATCCCAGGATACCATGCACAACATCTTAAGTGCGCACGATATTGAGGCCAATGAACCTTTGTGTATATGCTATGTTTTATAGACTAGTGAGCCAGTTATTATAAGCTAGTATGTTTTTGTTTTTTTCTAGGCGGGAGAGCCTAGGTGTTAAAGGCCAGTGTGCCTCTTTTTGTACATGTCTCATAATTAATATAAATACATCATTGTGTGCAGAATGACCATGATAAAAGAGATGGGGTACTAAACTCCACTAGTCGGGGAAAGGGTCAGGGCCAAAATTTAAGGAAAAGGGGCTAATCTAGGGAGCTTAAGCCAAAAAGGAATATTATATTAATATTTCTTAAAGTATAAAGTATGGATATGTTGATATTGAGAGGGGGGTGAATTAGTATCAAGTACAATTTAAAACCTTTTTCAACTTATACTTAAACCATTCAACTATATCCAATGAGCAATGAACAACAGTATAAGATTTATACCAATACACCACAATACACCATGCACAATATATGAGAAATAATCAATAGTTATTGTTTAAGGGAAGTAATGACTTCCAAAGGTAGCTACAGCTTCCAAATGTAAAGGGAGGGATAAACCTCCAAGAGGAAGATACAGTCCTCCAATATCAAGAGAGAATTGAACTCTCCATCCTTTCCCCCTCCTTCCACCCAAGAATANNNCTTCTTCAATTTCTGTAATTCTTCAATTCTTGGAGTACTCTAATCCTGTAGATAATATTACTCAATGTATTCTCTTAAACTCCTCCAATTTTCACTCCTTGAATCCTCCCCAAAAGGAGGTTATAGAAAGAATGGTAGACTTTATTCAATTATGGTCTGTTCAAAAGACCCAACTTGTAGAGCATGCCCCGCGCTCAATATTTAACATACGATTCTAAAACTCACACAAAAGGAACTAAAGTCTGTAATATTTACAATGGAATTGGTCCCACTTCATTTGGATTCTGTATGAAGAAGTTATGACTATTTTACCCAGAACACCTGTTTATTGACTGGCTTCAGGACTGGTCACAAACCCTATCTTCCAGAGAGTGTATCTCCATAATTATAGAGAATCAAGAGCTAAAATTTTTACCAGAGGTACCTTGATATGTCTTCTCAATACCATAGTGATTTCACCATATGAATCGTTCTATAAAAAATGTTATAGAAAAAATAGTAAGATGACCTGAAAATAACATACCTTAGAACACATCACCAAAAGACTTCATCCTCCCTTGAAATCCGGCCTTCTTTTCTTCTTATTTC
>SNQJ01S0041720.1:0-18540 GCA_010110895.2 Picea sitchensis
ACATTCCTCTCTCTCTAGCCCCCTCTATATCTTCCTCTATGTCCCTCTCACTCACACTCTCTCTCTACTACCCTTCTTTGCATCTCTCTCTCTCTCTCTTTCTCTCTCTCTCTCTCACACACACACACCCTCGCACACTCTCTTTCTATCCCCCTTCTATGGCTTCCTCTCTCTCCCTCCCACACTCTCACACACTCTCTCTATACCTCCCATCTTTTTCTTCCTCTCTCTCCCTCTCACAATCTTGCACATGAGCAAGTTTGGTACATTGTAAGGCACGGCATGGAAAGACAAGACATGGCCTTGACCTAGACACGGCCTTGACCTAGACATGGTAGGACCTAGACATGGAAATATCTATACATGGAAAGGCATGGAAATACATAGACGTAGACGTATATTAAAACCATGACCTAGACCTAGACCTTGCCTTGTCATGCCTCAGACTCTCACACCCGCTCCCTCTCTATCTCCCCAGTCTTTGACTCTCTATCTCTCTCTCCATTTATTTATCTCCCCCCCCCTCTCTCTCTCTCTCTTCCATTTTTTCGCTCCCTCCCTCTATACCCCCTTCTCTCTCCCACCTTTCTCTCTCTCCTTGTTGTTAGTATCTCTCCCTCTCTCTCTTTGTCCCACTTTTTCTCTCCCTCCTTCTACCTCCCTTTATATCTCTCTCCATATCACCCTCGAACTCTCTTATGCTCTTGTTAGATCCCTCTGTCCCTCCCCTTCTTTCTATATTCCCTCTCTCTCTACCCCATCCCTCTATCTCTCCATCTAACTCTCAAGTTCTCTTCTACTATTGTTGGATATTTCCCTCCCTCCCCTTATCTCCCTCTCCCCACCCTCTCTCACTTGCATGTACCCCTCTCTCCCCCTTACTCTGTATCAACCTCCCTCTCTCACCTCCACTATCCCCCGTTATTTATTTATCTCTATATACCCTCCTTTCCCTCTTTCTCCCCCTTTCCTCTCACTCTACGTCTCACTCTCTCTCTACCCTCTCCTCCCTCTCTCTCTCACCCCTCCCTCCCACTACCTCTCATATCTCTCTCCCCTCCATCCCACTATCTCTCCTCTCTCTCTCTCTCTCTCTCTCTCTCTCTCTCTCTCATACATATACCCATATCCTCACCTCACTTTGTATCCCCCTTCCTCTCTCTCCCCCTCTCTCCCCCCCTTTATCTCTTTATCTATGTATACACCCCTTCCGTCTCTCTCCCCCCTTCCCTAAAACACACGCTCTCTCTACCCTCTCTCTTTGTCTCCCTCTTTCCCCCTCTCACACTCTAAAACACTCCCTCTCTACCCCTCATTTCTTTATTTATCTCATCGCGTCTCTCACACACTATATTTGTCTTCCTCTCCCCCTCTCTCAGACTCTCTCTCTACACCCTTCCTCCCCCTCCCTCCCACAATATCTCCTCTCTCTCTCTCTCTCTCTCTTCTACATCTACCCCTATCTACCCCTCACTTTGTATCCCCCTCCCTTTATATCTCCTAATATTATCCTTTTATCCTTTTATCTCTCACTCACTCTCTCTATTTCCCCTCTCTATCTCCCTCTCCCTCACTCTCACACACTCTCTTTGTCTTCCTTTCTCCGCTTCGCACACTCTTTGTCTTCTTCTCTCTCCAACCCCCTCTCTATATTCCTCTCTTTTCCTCTCACACTCTCATACACTCTCTCTACCCCACTCTATGCATCCCTTTCTCTCCCTCTTATACTCTGAGACACTATAGAAATTTTGGTACATCAGAAGGAAATAAATGGCCTTGAACTAGACATGGAAAGACCTAAACCTAGTTCTAGACATGGAAAGGCATGTAAATATCTAGACCTGGACCATATACAATGACCATGACCTAGACCGTGACATAGACTTATACCTAGACTTAGACCATGACCCGGACCTATACTATGACCATGAACATGACCATGAAGTAGACCATAACCATGACCTAAGCCACGACCAACTAGATCTTGACATAGAGAATGACCTATACCCACCTTTCTCCATCTAAGCGTAGGAATAACCTATACTCATCCCTTAACCCCCTCCACACCTAAGCCCTAAGTGAACTATCCCTATGCCTCTTGTTGAATGTGCCACAACCCTTGCACCTCCATACAAGTTCTCTAATCATTTCTATATTATTTGAAACACTTTCAATATTCATCCCTTATGTCCTAGTTGTACACAAACCTCTATACATCTTTATTCATAATTGTTTTTGTTCTACAATATATTTTATATCCACTGCATTAAGCTAATTCATGCACTCTTGTGACTTAAAAAAAAAAGGTTGAGTGTGCCTGGAATTCATCCATGCACAACATGAATTTGTGTTTTCTCCTAGAACACATGCGCATGTTCCTTTTGGGAAAGTAAATGTGCCAATCATACTACTTAGCCTCATCTATCTCAAAAACTCAAACAAACCGAACATCTGCATGCAAAAATAGAAACAACAAACTTGTTTTTTCTCTTTTTGTCTTCTTGTTTAATTGGTAGATAATTTTGTTCTATTGGAAGATAATTTGTGTCATTGGAATTATTAGTTGTGTATTCTTGTGCAATACCAAGAAAAATTTGTGTGATTGGATTTGGAATTGTTAGTTGTTTCTTCGTGTGTAAAACCAAAACAAATTTGTGTAATCAAAGGATAATTTCATTAGAAACAAAACTTGTTGTGGTGTTCTTGGAAGAAAATTGTTCTCTTTAAAAATAGTTAACCTATGGAATCAAAGTAGAAAGTATTCGAGGAAAGAAAAACCAAGTCAAAAGTTATATGAAGAAAGATAAAAGGAAAAGTTAGATATGAAAAACCCAGGCTTTCAGCATAGGGAAATCCAATTTGTAGCATAATAGATGTTGTTGTTGTTTCTCCGCCATCACCACAAGAAAAGCGTAGGATTTTAGTAGAGACCAATACATTTCAAACTTGTATTGTACCTCCAATCTCTATCTAATCAATACAATTTGTTGTGGATGACCATATGATGGGGGATTTTCTTGGAGATGATTATGCAGTGGATGAAATTAGAGATACAACCGGTGCATAGAGTTTTGGCTTATTTCCACTCTAAGATGGAAATTGTTTTTGATGTACACTTCTACTTAGTTGGTTGAAATGAGATCCTTTCATTGGGTTCTTATAGGGGAAATATTTGAATCCCTTCTTCTAGAATGCAGTCCTTATAAGGTTCCTATTTATGTTTAGACTAGTCGTAGAAACACTTAGCCTTCCTTATAGTGTCCTCCAATGTCTTGGGCTTGTCAAATTCAATGATTTCTTGGTAGGACTATGAAAATCCACTAAGAAAATGATGTATCCTTTCTTTATTGTCCTTGAGGTAAGGGGAATAACTTAATAGTTCCAAAAATATATTAGCATATGCATCTATGGTAAGTTGTCCCAACTTATGCTCATGGAATTCCTTGATTTTATCATCATAATACATCTTCGATGGGTATGTATTTCAATAGTATTTCTCAAACTTCTTCCAGGTTAGTTTGATTTCTTTTATTCCTTTGAATTACTTGAGGTATTCCCACCATATGGAAGCTCCTTCATTTAGATTGAAGATGGAAATATTCACTTTTGTATTGTACGAATAATAATGTACTAGAAAATACTTCTTCACACTTAGAAACCAAGCCTCGTCTTCTTCTCCCTTCTTGATTTATCCAGCAAAGTTAGGTGTCTTAACTTTCTTGTATTCCTCAATCAACGAAATTTTTGAATATGTCTTCCTTTTTCTCTTAGGTATACTTAATCTAGTGTCACTTATTGAAAAATCCTCATAATAAATCTTCCCACAGGACAACTCCTAAGAATAAATCTTCTTGCTGGACAACTCCTCATAATAAATCTTCCTATTGGATGACTTTGTGGAAATATTCCCACCATATCTACTTTTATTCACATTCTGATGCCTCTTCTTTGAATAAATCTTTCTTATATCTTTATGGGATAATACATTCTTTTGGGAATATGAAGGGGTTCTCAACCTCTCATATTGTTGCACCTTTGAATTACTAGGACCTTGCTATAGATTCTTTTGAATCTCATAAAAACTTTGTAGTAGCACTGCATTCATCTCTTCTTGTTCAAATGGGTCCCTCATGAGCCTCTCATTGTCTTCCTTCAGACTTATGATAGTGGCTACCAAATATGGAGAGGTTTCTCGAGCCCTCTGATCATCATATTCCTCATCTCGGAAGTGTGATGTGTTCTCCATGCTACGCTGCACCATTCACTTCCATTGTCCTATGTGATGAAACAACAAGACATTTTTATCCATTATGTAGAACAACATCATAGCATGCATTCTTGGAAAAATAAAAAAATTTCTTAAACAATTTTAAGCGGCCTTAGAGACCCATACAAGCCTAGCATTTGAACTCTACTCTTATACCACTCTGTAGCACACCCACCCCCCTAATCAAAACCTAGGTTGGTATGATGTTTGGATTTACATAATTTTAGACGAGACATGCTATCGGATTCATCGATCACTCATGTGAAGACTTTTGTTATCAAAATTTATACTGTATTAACTCTTACTATTCCTAAGAGAAGCTCCATTCTTTAGTTTACTATGGTGACTAGGTTCCTAGAACCCCAAATTGAATGGTGAAGATTATTCATTTCCATCATGGTAA
Organism: Picea sitchensis; assembly: GCA_010110895.2. Classification (NCBI taxonomy): domain Eukaryota; kingdom Viridiplantae; phylum Streptophyta; class Pinopsida; order Pinales; family Pinaceae; genus Picea; species Picea sitchensis. The sequence goes on from SNQJ01S0041720.1 coordinate 4,671, forward strand.
CGTTTTATGGCGATTCAAACTCATTCCCATAGAAATTATTTGTCATCGAGGTTGACATCCTCTCCAACAAATAGTGTCATGGACTCCAAAGGTCCCTAGAATCGGGATTCAACGACTACGATTTCATCGACACCTCTACTAAATTTCAATATTTACCTTACCACACAATGCCCATTCTCCCCACTAATGAATGGGACCCATGACATCTATGACTGATATTAAATATTTTCGACTCACAAATCAATGGTCCTCCTCCATTCTCATAGTTCCTCATCGTCAGAGCATGTCCACTCTAATACCCCAGGCCACTCTGACCACACACACTCTGACAGGGACCATGTACTTCAAGGTTTACAATTGTTCACTAAATATTGTTCATGAACCCTCCTCCTCATAGTGATTCACACAAGATCCAACAGTTGAGATCCCACTTGGCATATCCCGCTAGATCAATATCTCTTGAACTCCCAGGTAATCAAGATTCCCTGTGACATACCCAAAAAACCAATCTGGGCCACATCACCTAAGAAAAAAATTGGAGTACCAAACAGTAACATACCCACTACCTAGGTATCTCTAAATTCACCTTCTTGGGTAAATACAAATTTCTATTACCAATCTTTATTAAGAAAGAAACAGGTAGTTGACACATATGCAATAGTCAATAAGGATGATAAACTATAAAATAATTGACTAAAATTCCATGCAAAACTATGACAACGGGCATGCATAACGTAAATACATCTAAGATATAATAAATACCCAACGAAATATAAATTACAAAAAAACATAGAGAGCATTTGTCTTTAAATTAACCATTCACCAACTAGCACCTAATGGTTGCAGAGTCGAATGTTCCACCCAACCATAGACACTATTTTTCCAAGTCTCAACAGTAGGTCACCCATGATATAGGGCTATGAATCAACAAGGACAAGTCTTAGGTTGACTCTAACACATAACTGACTATCAATCTCTCTTGGTTTTCCCAACCACACAACAAATCCTAGTTCATTAGATCTCTTTCCCTTTCATCCTACACAAACCAAAGAAATGAACCTCTTTCTATGCAATGCAGTCCATCACGATGTTACACCTTTTTTCTAGGGCTCCAGTGTTACTGGTAAGAAAATATCAATGATGGAAACTTCAAAGAATATATACTGTGGACATTTCTCTCTCAACTAACATTATTGTCATGTACGCAGACATCCATTCCCTCTTGGAATAATCAATAATATCTTACAACCAAAAAGCAATGGATCTTCTCTCCCCACAATTCCTTTCTCATGCCCAACCAAGAGCAATAATGAAAGAGGAACGGAAATGAGTGAGTAAAAATGAAGGGGTGAACAATGAAAAATGAGTTATTAACCAAATGGTTGAGGAATGAATGAATGAAGAACCTCCAAACATCCCAAAAGAGGGGTTTATATACTTACATGCAATAAGAAGATCATGTAGCAACATTTCCAAACTATTAGCAAGGTGGGTGAATAAAAATAATAATAAATACTTGGCCCCTTTATTCCCCTCTCTCGTGGAATCATATCCCTCTATCTTCTTCCTTGTCTGTATTGCAACCAATGATTCCTTTTATTAATAATATTCAAAGCATTACATTTCTAGGAACTTTGGCCTTTCAAATTTATAGGCACTTCAACCTTAACATACTGGCTCACCAGCCTAAGTATCATATTTACAAAATATATTATTAATTTGGGGACTCAAAACCAGGGTATTACATTCCCCTCCCCCTTATTTTTTTCACTGTCCTCGGTGCATATTCAAAATAGAAAATCAAAATTTTCAAAATTCTTCAAAAAGTCATGGGTACTCTACCAACATGGAATCTTCAAGCTCCCAAGTAGCATATTCAATACCGTAACATGTCCACTAAACCTTTACCTATCCTATGGCTCGATTCTGGAGCACTTTTACCTTGTTATCCAATATCTGCATCGATAGGACCTTAAAGTATCCTTCTAGCTCCACCTGAATTAAATTATAATCAATAACATGGTTAGGATCATATACATACTTTTTTAGCAGAGAGACATGGAATACAATATGCACATTCATGGAAGAAGGAAATGAAAAGATGTATGCAACTAGCCCTATTCTGTCCAATATCTCAAATGGACCACAAACTCTAGTTATTATCTTTGTACAATTACCAAAATTTAATGATCTCTTTTTGGGCTTCACTTTCAAAAGGACATGCTCTCCCACTTTAAATTATCTAGTTGTCTTGTTCTTATCTGCATAAATCTTTTGTCTATCTTGTGCTGCCTTCAAATTCTGTTTAATTTTGACCATTTGGTCTTCCATATCCTTGAGTGATTCTGTCCCAAGTACTACTTTGTTTGTTGGGTTGTCCCAACTCACTGGAGTATTACATTTTATACCATACAAAGCCTCAAATGGGCTCATCTTCAATGAATCTTGATACCCACTATTATATGAAATATCAACCTAATGTATGTAATCTTCCCATTTAGATGTTTTATCCATCACGTACATTCTCAACATGTCTTCAATCACTTGTTTGACTCTCTCTATATACCCATCTGAATGTGGATGGTATATTGTGATAAAATTCACATTTTTACCAAATCCTTTAAATAATCCCCTACATAAATTTGAAGTAAAATTTATATCTCTATATGAAACAATTTCCTTAGATATCCCATGCAAACTAGCAATTTCCTTCATGCAAATTTCTGCAATATTAGTTGTTGTATGAATCATTTTCACTGGTACAAAATGAGAAACCTTTTTCAATTTATCTACCACTACCATTTTCAAATCACGTTGCCTTGTTGTCTTGAACAATTTAGAAATAAAATCAATGGTTACCACGTCCCATTTATTCTATGGAATTGGCAATGGTTGTAGCGAACCCGTTGGGTGTCTATCCTAAACTTTCACATTCTAAAATTCCATACATCTGGCAATGTAATCAACAACATCATTCTTCATTCATATCCAAACAAGTTGGCTACTTACCATTGCAATTAATTTTTTGTAACCAAGATGTCTAGCATATGGAACATTATGAATTTGTTTTAACACCAAATTCCTAAGTTCTATGGAACTATGAACATAAATTCTATTTTTATTCATAAGTAATCCATATTCCTTCATCTCATACCCTTTAAATTTCTACTATACATTTATATGTTGTAAACATTCTTTTACTTATAGATAATGTTGGTCTACAAAAAAAAACATTTAAAATTATTCTCTTCAAATATGAACTATGCATACTAATGGTTGTAGCATGCATGAGATGTACTCTTCTACTAAGTGCATCAACAAATTTATTGTATTTCCCTTTGATATGGTTGATTTCAAATTCATACTGACTTAAAAATTCCAGCCATCTTGTCTGCCTGACATTCAAAGTTGGTTGCTCAAAAAGATATTTCAGACCACTATGGTTTGTTCTTAATTCAAATTTCTTCCTCATTAAATAATGCCTCCACATCTTTAATGCATGAACTATGACAACGAGCTCCAAATTATGTGTGGCATATTTCTTCTCATTATTTTTAATATTTCTAGACTTGTAATTGATTGCATGTCCATTATGAGTGAGTACTCCACCAAGTCCGTCTTTGGATGCATCTGTACATACCACAAAACTTTCATTTTGGTTAGCAATCTTAAAAATAGGTGCAATAGTAAATAACTCTTTCAACAATTTTAATTTTTCTTCACACTCAGTTGTTCATTCAAACTCAATTCCCTTCTTTTGAAAAGAAGTGATGGGATGAGAAATCTTAGAGAAACCTGCTATAAATATTTTGTAGTATCCAGCTAATCCCATAAAAGATATAACGTTTCAAAGATTCCTTGGTGTTGACCATCCTCTAATGGCTTCAATCTTCTCTGGATCCACTGGTATGCCTTCTTCTGAAATGATGTGCCCAAAATAATGTATCTATTCTTGGTAAAAATAAAACTTTCTTATCTTGGAATACAATTGATTTTCTCTTAGTACCTGCAGTACCAACCTCAAGTTATGTTCATGATCTTCCTTGGAATTATAATAGATAAGTATGTCATCCAAGAATACAATGAAAAAGTTATCCAAATAATTTATGAATATTCCATTCATTAAGCACATAAAGACAGTTGGTGCATTAGTTAGTCTAAATGGTACCACTACAAATTCAAAAATTCGATACCTTGTTCTAAAAGTTGTCTTATTGATGCATTCTTCCTTGATGATGACCTGGTGATACCATGATATCAAGTATATCTTTGAGAATATCTTTGGTGCTCTTAGTTGATCAAATATGTCATAAATTATGGGTAGAGGGTACATTTGTTCTCCTTAATGTCTTTATTCAGTTGTCTAAAGTAAATGCACAACCTCAATGTTCCATCCTTCTTTTTTACAAAGAGTGCCAATGCACCCGAAGGTGAAACACTTAGACCCATGTACCCTTTCTTCAAAAATTATTTCAGTTGCATTTGTAATTATTTTAATTCTGATGTACTCATTATGTAAGAAGTTTTTGAAATTCGGGAAGCTCCTTGTACTAAATCAATAGATAAATCTATATCCCTCTATGGTGGAAATCCTGGTATTTCTTGGAATACATCCTAAAACTCTTACAATATTGAGAAATCTTCCAGGATTGACCCTTTTTTAGTTTTTGGCTCCTCCACATGAGATACATGCAATTGACATTGTTTCCTGAAAAATATCTTGAACTGTAAGGATTAAATCTCCCTTATAGAAATGGGTCTTGGAATTCCTTTCACAAGGATTTTCTTTCCTTCTTCATCAAGACATGTAAATGCATTTCTACGACAATATAGGACAACATGAATATTTTACAACCAATCCATTCCAATTAGGATATTATAATATCCTAATGGTATAATATTTGGATCAACACTAGTATTTAATCCATTCATATTTATTGGACAATCTTTCACAGTATCATTGATCCTTCTTTTGGTTCTAGTGGCTAACTAAACCAAAATTTATTTTTCAAGCTTATTTTTCTTCAAATGAAATATGTCAACTACTTTAGGATCAATGTAATTATGGATTTCCCCTAAATCTATTAAAATAGAAACAGGTTGATTAACGATCTTACCTTCCACCTCAACCATATGGGATTGGTGTTTTACTTGTCAATCTTCCAAGGATGCATATATTCTTCGAATATTTCTTCCCATGTATTATACTACAGTAGCCTCTTGGATGTTTTGCATGGTCTTTATTTTGTCTCCTATATGAGATAAATCCTTGTATATGTGGTCTTCTTTGCATCCCTAACAATGGATTGGTGGTGTTCCCATTTTTCCCAAAGATTCTTCTATATTGGATTCACGTTTAGTAGGATGATATTGTTGATTTGTATTAGGAATGCTTCAGTTGAAAGGAGGCTTGAATCCCTTCCTTCTTTGATCAAATTTCGCGTTCTTCTTATCCTTCCAATACTTCTGCAAAGGTTCTATTCCCTTGTCTTTCTCATACAAGTACTTATCCTTTCTGATGGTCTTTGTTAAAGTTCTAGGATGATAATATTGAATCTTATCTTTATAGAAATATGGAATTCCACTCAAAAATATTTGTATCTTCGCCTTTTCATCCTTGATAAAACCCACACACTTCAACAATACAAAGAACTTATTTTCATATTATCCCATGGTCATTCTCCCCAACTTGAGTTCAAATAAATCTTCCATCTTCTTGTCATAATAGTGCTCTGTAGATACTCCTTATGAAAATATCTCTTGAATTTTTTCCAAGTGATCCTACTCTCATTAATGTGATCAACTTTCTTCAACTAATCCCACCACATAACATATTTTCCATGCAAATGGTATGTGACAATTTTAGCTTCTAGGTTAGATGAGTATTTTTGCAATCGAAAATAGTTTTTTATTCCAAGAAACCATGCTTAAACACCATATTCCCTTTACATTTAATCATCAAAGGATGGTGGATTAATATTCATAAGCTCTCCTTGCAAACCATCCATCTCCTGTCTTTTTCTCTGGTTCCTAATACGAGACACTTCCATAATTCTCTTTGAATATTCAGATGCATAATACTTCCTTGATGATTGATGTATGTGATTTATACTAGAATTTATTGAGTATTTGGGTCTTTTGTAGCTATATCTTATTTCATAATGTCTACCTTCTTCCTCACGTCTTGAAACCGATCCATTATTTTCATGTCTCTGCAATTGATTTATACTTTGCATGATTTGAGAATTTTTCTGATTTTATTCTCTCGTAATCTTCTCATTGTGAGTCCTATTCCTCATTATGATCTCTGAGATGAAAGTTATAGCTTCCTAATAAATTCATTTTCACCCCAATTGTGCACTTTCTCCACTGGTGCAATTTTACTAAAAGGCCAACTTTTTTCAAATGTAGAAGAAAATATATCAAGAACCAAGAAAATTTTTGTATCCATCAATGATAAAACTAATAATTATTAATACACAATATCCTCCATATACTCCATATGGCCCTTCAGTAAGATTCTAGAACAATATGGAATCTGTAACTTTGTCCTTTTACAAACTTTTTTCCAGACTTATGTTATCTCTCAATATGTTCACTTATGGAAAAAATTTAATAAACCAAGGTTGTCTATCTTGATGAGTATGCAAAATGTCAAGAAAATAAAGTTTCCCAATTTTGTGATATGGAGTCACTTTTCCTCCTCTGAAAATCCCAAAAAGTGGTTTGGAATAATCGATTTTGGCTTGTTTTAGCATTCCTCTTTGAAAACCCTTAGAGTTTATTTAGTTCTTTCATGGTTTATATCCATGTTTCCTTTCTACACTCTCTCCGAGAATTTTATCTTAATTTGGATCTCTCCCAATGATCTAGACCTAGATATTTAAAAACCACTATTTTTCCATTTCTGAAAAATCCAAGAAGAAATGAATAGTGGCCCTATCAGGAAATTTTCTAGGTTTATTCTGTACAGAAAAAATCCAAAATTTTCATATGAATCTAAATTAATATTTTCTATTTATGTCCAAAATAAAAAACTGGCTCCAAACTTTGTTTCCTTTTTAAACTATGGAACAATTTTTCCCATGTGGAAATCTACGGACATGATTGTTGATATGGCACATTGGGTCCACATGAAACATGTAGGGGATTCCATGTCACCCTATCTAGCCACATGGCCTTCCCATCATCCTCCATTCACCACATTATCTCTCTCCTTACCTTTAAATGTAAAAATAATAAAATATTATTAAACATGAGACCCACCCGTACAAGTTGCCACATGGCACCACTCTAGTGGCCCATGTCCCTGGAGGGTCTCATCCATACTATGCATAATTTCCACTTGAAACACCCTTATTAGCCACAAATATGGTTTGGTCCAACTTCACACCTTTTCCTCTACACGCAAACAACTTTCCCCCACCTTAGATCTAGCAACTTAAATTGAGGATGACCAACAGTTCAGGATGATTTTGCATCACCAAAGTGCGTGAGGGTTAACGACCCTCGATGATGTGATAGAAATTATGTCCCATGTTATGTGGTGCATTATGATAGGTTTCACATCCCCAACGACTGTTTCAAAACTTCCCTCTCTGTGATGTGAAACCTACTTCCAATACCTATCATGGTATCGTTCCTCCCAACCGATAGGCCCACCATAGTGGCCTACCACCTGTCCACCAAGGCCCATGACCTTGTCATCATGGCTTTCCACCACCATATTTTCCTTTCATCATGGAATTACCACCATGTTAGTACACATCATAAATTCCACGTCACCTGACAAGGGGCCTCCACATCATCACTAATATCATGTACAAAAAATCCCCAAATTTCCTAAAATTCATAATTTTCAAAATTTTCAAGAATGCATTATTTCAAAATTTTATGTATGGTCTTCATGGAATTCTATAATTAATATTTTTTAATCCAATTTTAATTGTATGAACAACCAATAATCACCATGCTCAATCCCTTGATATTACTTATAGTTAGGCCTCTACGAGGCCTCACAAAAAACTCCGACCTACAAAATCGGCCCATTTGGCCCAAGTGATACAACCTACACTTTGATACCAATATGTGACATACTAAGACCACTTATCTGGGCCACATCGCCTATGGAATAATTCTGAATACCAGATAGTAACATACCCAGTGCAGAGGTAACTCTAAATTCACCTTATTCGGTAAATACGAATTTATGTTACAAATATTTATTAATCAAGAAACATGTAACCAACACATGCAATAATTAGGAATCATGATAAACTATAAAATAATTGACTAACATTCCATTGATAACAATAACAACTCGAGCATGCATAATGTAAATACATCTGAGAGATAATAAATACACAACGAAATATAAATTACATAGAAAACATAGAGATCATTTATCTTTAAATTAACCATTCACCAATTGGCTACAGATGTTGAACGTTCCACCCAACCATAGACACTGTTGTTCCAAATCTCAAAAATAGGTCACCCTCGAGCCAGGGCTTCGAATCCACAAGGACGGGTCCTAGGATGACTCTAACACACAACCAATTGTCAAACTCTCTTGGTTTTCCCAACCACACAATAAATTCTAGTTTACCATATCTCCTCCCCCTTTATCCTGCACAACCCAAAGAAATGAACCCCTTTATTTTCAATTCATTCCCTCATGATGTTCCACTTCTTTTCGAGGCATTGAGTTCTACTGGTCAGGAAATATTAATGCTGGAAACTCCAAGGAATATCATTTGTGGAAAATTCTCTCTCGACTATCATTATTATCATACACATAAGAATCCATTCCCTCTAGGAATAATCAATAATATCTTATATCCAACAAGAAATGGCTCATCTCTCCCCATAATTCCTTTCCCATTCCCATCCAATAGAAATAATGAATGAGGAATGAAAATTAGTGAGTAACATTGAAAGGGTGAACAATTAAAAATGAGTGATTAACCAAATGAATGAGGAACGAATAAATGAAGAACCCAAAACATCCCAAAAGAGGGGTTTATATACTTACATGCAATAATGAACCTGTTTATGGGCCAAAATGACCCGTTCAATCAATTAAGGGAAAATGCCTGATGACAAGTCCCAACTAGACCTTCTCTTGTTTGGGTTGGCTCTTCCGACCAATATCTTGGCCTAGTTTCCAACTAACTAAAATACTAACTAAATTCTAACTAAATAATAACTAAAATATGAATATGAGAACCAAAGTTTATCAAATGAATTAAAATAATATATTGAGGAAATGGAATAAGCACAACTAACTATCCTTAAACTAAGAGATACAACCAGTAACCTAAGATGCACTTTTAAACTAATTCTATTTAATCTAACATATTCTGATCAAGAGAAAAATAATAGAATAAATGAATACAATAAAATATGTATATTACTTGATTAGAATAATTTCAATACACAAGTGATACATAGATTTGATAGCATAATATGTTAGAACCAAAGAATTGATAAACACAACGAGATTACACTATTGTTGTACTCATCCTAATAAATCATGATAGTTGTAAACTGAAAATATTAATTTTAAAGTAATTCGTCAAATAACACTCACATGCTATAAACAGAGAAATGTATGAACATAATAATATCATTCACACATATCAATACCATAATATTGAGATTCAGAATGTCTCTTGGATTCAAAAATAACTTTGAATAACAATATTTTCCTCCTAGATTCAAATAAAAAAATCCCGTTCAAATGGGAAGCTCTCCCTTTATATACTGAGGGGATCATCTTTATAATCGTTTCTTGTGATAATTATAGAAATTTGAGTTTTTTAACAAAAAAGACTCTTCATTTTCTAGAACAGATTGCAATATGAGAAAGAAAACAACATCTGGAAAGAAATGAGAGATTTTGTAATCATGACATAGTCTGCTTCTGTTGTTGGTCTTGGTGTTCCTTCCAAGTGTAGTAGTCATTAAAAATGATCTCGATCTTGCTCGATTGAAATATCTCTAAGTCTAATTCTCTGTTACAAAATTTTGCAACCGCTTCTTGATGTAACTGCTCAACCGTGGAATTTACAAAGAACTGAATCTTCTGGGTAAGCCGAGTCTGAAACAACAAATGTTCTTCCATTAATTTTTCATCAAAAAAATCAAATCTTGAATTCTTGTATGACTGTCCTTCTTTAAATATTCCACCTAAACCACCCTAGTGCTGAAAGAGGTCATTTCATATGTAGATTGCAACGATTGTATCCCTACCTCTAATATGATATCATTATCATTTTTCCACATTTGTGCAAATGTGTCAGCAACCACCCCTTAGGTGGAATGAACACTCTCGAAGATAGGTTCGTTGGTGTTAAACATCATTTGGTACCCGAGACTTTATATTTTCGAATAAACTGGCAAGGATGTAGGTATTGGTTGTATCCTGTCTTTCCATTTTAACATATCCTCAAAAGCATCACTAGCTTCCCGATACCTTCGTTGCATCTCAATCAGAGTATTCTACAAATTTAATTGTTCTTTCTTCTATAATCGTATGTCGATCAATAGACCAAGGATCTCATTCTTTACCTTAGATATATCTTCGTTGACAGTCAACAATTGAGCTTTGATGGAATCCATGGTACTTTTTGAGGCGCTAGTCTTTTCTAGAGTGGGAATAAGTTTATGTTTTTCTACTTCCAACTCATCCTTGTGGGTGTCCCGTAGTATTTTCATCCTCTTTTAAAATTCTTCATTCAAGTGGTATATTTGTGCCTATAGGGCACCATTAATATTACCTGAGTTTATACTTTAAGTTGTTCTAACTTCTTCCTCGACATCTATGTAAAATTGGTCTTTTACATCTTTCAACTTTGTTTCGAGCTCTATTACCCAAGTCCTAGTAATGGTCATGGAAATAGTTACCTCCAGAACAGAGCATGCATTTAATATTGCGAAGGAGTTGAGAGTTGAAGCCACTTGAACTGCGTTCTCCTAAGGATCAGGGCTGACATTCCATTCCAAAATACTTCCTGCATGTGAATTTTATTTGGAGTCCTCTCCTTTTTCTCTTTTCAAAGATATATTATCTATACTTCTAGTTCTATTGTTGAAATAGTAGTCTCCAATGGAGACCACAGATCCTTAGAAATTGAGAGCTAGAGAAGAAAGGGAGGAATCCTCTGGTATGGATCTTATGGGCATATACTTCATAGGAGGTATATTCACAATGCCTAGGGTGGGTGTCGACAAAGTACCTGGGACTTGGTTTAGATTTTGTTTCGAAATCTCAACAAATTTCCTCCTTTCTTTAGCTTCTTCGGCCAATTGCTTCACCTCTGCCTCTTCAACCAATTTTTTTTCTTGTGCTTCATTAGCTATCCTCTTTTCCTCCTCATGTAATGCTAAATTTTTAGCTTCCTATTCTTTCTTCTTATGCAGAGTGGCCTGATGTGCCGCATGTTCACATTATATTATGATATTTCCTTAGCTTGTCTTATTTGAAAATATTTCTCTTCCTGGAGCCGTTTTTGCTCAAGTTGTTATTCATTTTTGGTGTTCTCCTATTCTTTGGCATTGACGATATCTTTCTCTTGTTGAAACAACTTTTGGAATTGGGCAAAATTTTCTATCTTGAATTCTTCTTGTTCGAGATCAAGTCCTAGATTTGAAGCGTGATGGGGTAGATGGTGCAATACCTCATCATATGAGAGTACTCCTTTAAACTTATCCTCCTCAAAATCCACAATGTGAATATTTGGATGAGTGAGTCCCACAAAACTGACGTGTCTGATAGACAAATCATGAGGATCGTGGAATTTAGGCTCACCCAAGAATAGGATTAAGGTGTTAGCCCTTCCTTGCATGTTGAGCGTTGGATATGTAAAACTTCCAATGTGGAGAGGGAATACTAGCCACAATATTTTACTGTTAGTTTGCAACAGTGTGGTGAGTCTAGACCCCATTGTTTGGTATGTTATTTCCCTCATTAGTATTAATTATGGGACAAAATATGGCAAGATATGTGGGGCCCTAGTGGTCCCATAAACCTTAATGAATGAATAATACTTGTAGAAGAACCAATCAACCACCCCTTTCATCCCATTTATAGCCTAAAAATATATTCTTTGTCTTGGGAAGATAAAAAGGACTTAATGTAGAGGGGAAAGGAATAAATTGCAAATCTCATAAAAATGTTGTTTAAAATTTACACTCCACAATTGGGAGAAATACACATGAACGGGGGGTTGATTGTCCTTTCAATTTCATCCTAATTAGGGAAATTGAACTGATGAACAAATGACATCTATCATATATGAAGACATATAGAAACATGGATTCTTTGTACCAGGGAGATTTTTAGTGTGTAGGAAAATGTTAAAGGCCAGGATATCAGCCCAGTTAAATATTTGTCCTATCTTAACGATGGTGTGTGGAAATGGTAGCTAGTCAATTTGGTAGTGCACATTCTTCTCTTCTCCATATAATTGGCTGAACGTGGCCACCAATATCTTGTAAGGGTTTTTTATCCTATGGGTGGAGACCAGTTTCGGACCTTGTTTAAGAGTCTCATTCTTATCCACCCACTAGTTTCTCATTTGGTTTTTCGGTCCTTTGCTTGCCTAGGTGAACCCTTTTAGGAAATTTTCGTTAAGTAAGAAAGTAGGAGTCAGAAGGTGATACCTGGAGCTAATTTCCTTTGGTATGAGAGAAGATACTCACACTCCTTGTTTTCTCATGATACGCGTCATGGAAGTGTCAAATTGTTTGAGGCACCAATGTGCTACTTCGTTGTATGGGAATAGTTGTGGCCTGGCACTTACTCGGTGAATTCTCCTTTTCAGAATATTTTGGTACACCTCTAAGACTTTGTTGTCTTCAGGAAACTTTGCAGATTTGAAAATCATGTAGATATCTTCAAAGCCAGGGAATTGGCCCTTATCGATATGAGGAATTGTGTCAGTCACCAAAGTTTTGACCAATTTGGACGATGATTCGGGGCCTACGGGTCTCCGGAAGTAAACTTAACTCTTAGGTATTTTTGGATTCTAGTTCACCATGATAAATAACTAGATTAACCTACAAAAAAAACGTTCAAAGAAATATCAATTTATCCTACATACAACACATTAGTGATTAAAAAAAATAAAAATTGGTTACGCGATAAGAAACAAAAGGTTACCGGTAGACAAGCAGTTGTAGTAAAAAAGTAGAGAATCTCAATGAACAAGGGAGTCTAGATGAAAATCAAACTTTGCGAACTGAGTTTTGAAACATTATGGTGCAAGATGAGTTATAAAAGAGTGTTTTTATAACTTGTAATGAAAATCAAACTAGCACAAGTATGCCATAACTCAGGTGTGTATGAGGATGTTTCCAAATCTGATCTTAACTTTTCCCATTAATGGACATCATTTCCATAATTAAATCTTGTTAAGTAGTATAGGAACATTGATTAAAACATCAAGGGAAGTGTTAAGTCAAATCTTCTAATAATATTATTATTGGGGTCGAGATTTCGGAGTATGAAAGATCTAAGTTTTTTCAAATTTTGAAGAGAAATCTATCGAAGGTACATTCCCTTACATGTGGGCCAATATGAGGGCACAATGTGTCAACCAATTAATAGTAATATGGATAGACATGGGACCCTTCAGGGTATTAGTGATCCAGGTGGATATCGGTGGCCACCCACCTTCTCCAACTGGCCCAAAACATGTTTCTGGCAATTTTGGTAATTTACTATTTTTAGCAGTTTTTAACTTCCAGTGCCATTTTGAGGCCCTAAACGATGTTTTTTGAGAAAACGGGGAGCAACATGGATCGTTGATCGATGTTGCTCACCCAAAAGTTGTATCTCTCGGATATATCTTTACAACGATCTATC
>SNQJ01S0041720.1:19547-50677 GCA_010110895.2 Picea sitchensis
TAAAGGAACAATATTACCCTATTGGCAACTATGAGGACCAGTACATGAGATGGACCACACTGCGGCAAGAGAGGGGCCAAGAAGTTCCAGAGTTCACAAATAACTTCCATACCTTGTGCACCAAGCTGGGTATCAAAGACTCCGAGCGACATTTGGTTTTGAAATACCATGGGGCTCTACACAGATACATCCAATATGAAATGGATTTTCTGGACATCTCATCACTCAGTGCTGCTTATCGATATGCTGTCAAAATCAAGCATAAATTTAAGCACCAGAACAAATGGGAGTTCAGGTCTGCAAATCTGCAACAACCAAAGTATGACAAAGATATCCCTAACAAACAGTCTCTCGAAAACCAGTCCAAGCCACAGGAAAAGAAGGGTCATGGGAAGACAAAGAAGGAATCCCGAAAATGGTGTGATTTCCACAAAAGCCCCTGGCACAACACCGATGAATGTCTCTTAAAACAGTCATTGGTGGCCGATATCAAAGACAAGGAGCCAAATCCTGATTCTGAATCTGATTATGAAAATACTGGTAAAGGATAGATCATTAACGCAGACCCCATTGCTATTGTCGTGAACACAACAATTCAACCAGAAGAAGAAAACAGACCCCGAAGAGGGGGAGCACCTTTTTCATTCACATATGTGGTTGAAGGGGACCCCGCTGCAATAGTGGAATCCAGAAGAACCTCATCTCAGCAGAGGTCGTCAAACAGTTGGGATTGTCGACAACACCACACCCACAACCATACAACATCTGGTGGCTTCGCCAAGGACCAAATCTCTTTGTCAGCCATCAATGTCGATTGTCATACGATATTCATCCCTTCAAGGATGAGGTATTATGTGATGTTTCCCCACTGGATGTCTATGATATTTTCTTGGGCCAACCATATATGTGGAAGCACCATGCTATTTATGAATCTCGACTCTATAGTGTCATTGTTACTTTGGGGGGTCATCTCTACAGAATACTAGAGGTAGTTCCAACTACTTCCCCACCTAAACAGTGCCACAAGGTAGTATATCATACTACAAAATTCATCTTTTTCACAATCTGTTCAAAAGGTGAATAGAAGGATATTGCAACCACCACAGCTTTGGCCCAAGCACCTTCTATCCAACAGAAGTAGGTCGATAAGGTTGCAGCAAAGAATAATGATTCCTTCTACACACAATCATCTAAAATAGCCAGACTGGTTAAAAAGGTCCAAACCTTCCAGCCAAAGGTTTGTGATAGCCTTCAACAAGCTAAGCAATGCCACTTCTCCAACAAGGTAAGCAGATCACCAAGATTCAGATTCAACAATCACTTTCCCCTCTCCCCCGAGAACTCAACGCAATGGAGACCATTTCTTCCTAAGGAGGGAGGATTGATCTAGGTGGATATCGGTGGCCACCCACCTTCTCCAACTGGCCCAAAACATGTTTCTGACAATTTTGGTAATTTACTATTTTTAGTAGTTTTTAACTTCTGGGGCCATTTTGAGGCCCTAAACGCAACTTTTTGAGAAAACGGGAAGAAACATGGATCATTGATTGATGTTTCTCACCCAAAATTTGTATTTCTCAGATAGATCTTTCCAACGAGCTATCGTGTGCCCCAAATGGAGATCGTATGCCAAAGTTGTGCCCCTGGGAAGTTGACGTATCAACTACCCCCATCGGGGCGCACAAACCTTTTGGCTTTTCATCTTCCGGGGTTAGGGTTTTGGATTTTAATTTTGTTAAAAAGGCCCTTAGAGCCTCATTTTAATAATCATGTTCTTTCAAATGTGAGTAGCCGTCACATCTCTTCTCAGAGATAAGCTACCACCATTCTAGCGAGTCTTTCACTCTGTACTTTTACAACCTTTGTATATTTATTTCATTAATAAAAATCCTGTATTACTGTATATCTGTGACTCTTGTTATATTTCCGCTATATCTTTGTTGTATTGTTGTCTCACAATATCTCTAAGCATTTCTTTATTATATCTCTGATCTCATTTCGTGCCGAAAATAATCCAAATCAATTAGTGTTGAGGTAAATCAGGATGAATGTTGAACCAAAACTTGAGGGGAAGGTATCGATGGAATATTCATTGTTTAGAACTTCGTGCTAAACTATGTGTCTTATAGGATTTCAGGACTTGGTTTTCAAGCATTTTGAAAGATATGGAAAGTTTGAGCTTCGATGATAATGACATAGAATAATATTCTTTGGGCTTAGGAGAAAGTGTGGGACATGCGTGAAAAGGATTGCGAGGCCATCAGATTTTTTTTCCAGAGTGCGATGAGAAGATGTTTAAAAGGGTTTGCGATTAGGATGGTATCAAAGGTAATATTCCTTCAATACCTTAGAGACATGTTCATATTTTGAAAGAAATAAAGACAACTCATTGGAGAATCGTAAAGACGAGAATTCAATAGTCCAATATTGGGATGCCACTTTTGTAATTGGTCATTTGACAGGTCAATGTGAAATTTCGGGTTCTGCGAAAGGAAACAATGTAATATCAAAGTGCAAATATCAGAGTTTCAAATCATGCATTGAAAAGGGATTCCAACGAACACGATCCTAAAAAATATTTGAGTTGAGGTTGGGTTGTCTTAGAGAATTAAGGATAAATGTCTTGTAGGGTAAAAGATAGGCGTTAAAGAAAAAAGAGAAAATATTTTTGGGGCCCCATAAAATTTTGAAATATGGGGGTGTTGTTGTCAGATTCCCCACAACAAATGGACACTTGTTGGAGTGAATCATCTATCTCCAAATTCTGAAAAGAGAAAGCGTCTTCAATTATATAGAAGCAACAATTACCTTTTCTAAGATCCCATTCAACATTCAATTTAAGGACCCCACATTCACTGGTCTTTATCCAATATTTAAAGAATAACCTGTCATCAATGATCTTCCACATAATTCGAGTGATCATTTTTTTGGGAAACTTCATAAATTCACGGTGAAGTTGTGAGAGTGACACCACAACAAAAAAATAAGTCTATTGTCATATACCAAAGTGTGTTATTTACCTCTCTTTCTCGACATTTCTTCGCTACCAACGATCTTCCATAGTCCCAATGGAGATACCTCGATATCATACAAGCATGGCCCCGTTTCCAGTGAGTTGGCCTCATTTTCAGCGAACATCCATAGCCTCGATGGGTTTACTCATACTTCCCATGCTTTGCAATAACGTTTTCAACTTCCTTATGATTATTCTTATGAATCCACCTTTTAGATATAGAATTTAGATATTTCAATTACAATATAGGTGGAGGTAAATAAGAAGTGGGGTGATATGAGTGCCATTCTAATTTTCTAGTCTCAATCGACAAACTATCTTTATTGGGTCTACAAACATGAAACACTGATGCATTTTAATATTTGGGATTAGTGGGAAGAGACACTGGATTTATGTGGAAGATACTAAATTCAGGATATTTCAGGAAACTTGAAAAGAAACATCAACGTGACCTGACAGTGGTCACATAAGGGTGAATAAGAGATGGAACTCATCGAAAGATATTGAATTTAAGGGTCTAAATCTTTTCTTTTTCTACATATGAACATGTTCCTCTTTTCTATGTTATCATTTGTTAACGGGAAAACAAAACTATGTGTTTTTTTATGTGAAAGAACAGTTGGACCTGAGTAGAAAATAGTAGCAGGGGTTTTATTGTAAACTAGAAAAGTGAAGAAAAAAGAAAGGATAAGACATCAAACAACAATCATATTTTTAAAAGGAAAACTAAAAATAAAAAATACAACTGAAAAAATACTATGTACAAGGCTACATCACCATAGGTTATTAGGAGAAGTATTTCTTCAGTATTTGGCCATTGGTAGGGAGTTCCTGCTCATCTCCCTGTAGTGTTTTGAGCCTGGAAGTACCAGGGCTTATGTTCTGGTGGATCATATTGGGTCCTAGCCATAGTTTATGGAATTTGGATTTTTTTCCTTTAAGTTCATTAGCTTTGTCCCACTTAAGAAGAAGAAGATATGCTTCTTCGAAATATTTATTGCCTACATTTGATTTATCGAAAAACATTTTAACCATTTCATGGTGTTGGGTTAAGCTCATATTATATTTTTCCCTTTCTTCTTTAAGTTTTAACATCATGTTTAATATTTCTTGCATTACCGGATAGGCTTCATCCTATATGGATTGGGCCAATTGAAAAGAGGGTAGGAAATTATGGGTTGGTACAGTGGATTCTTGTCCATAAAACAAGAAAAAGGGGGAGTTGCCAATGGATGAATTGGGAGTTAGTCTATAAACCCAAATAGCATTTTGAAGAGTAAGATGCCATTTTTTTTTGGATTGATCTCCCCGATAATATCTAACCCCCATTATTGGAAGGGGTGCTTAATGATGATAGGTTGTAAGGGGAAAGAGACTTTATTTTCTCTCTTGGCTGAGGTTTGACACTATTGGAATTTCCTAGCATATGAATGAGCATCTTTAAATACGGAAGGCCAATAGTATCGTTCTCTGAGGATTTTGTGTGTAGTAGTATCCCCACCGTAATGTCCTCCTACGAGTCTGTCATGGAGCTTGAACATGACTTTCTCATCATCCCTTTTTTCCAGGAACCTTAGGAAAACACCATCATAACTGTTTCTACATATAATTCCCTGTATCATTTGATATTCAGAGGATTTTATCCTTAAAGCCATTTTCTTCTTAGGGTCCATATAATGTGGAGACAATTTGTGATTTAGGTAAATTTTCATTTTGTAAAACTACGGATCTGAACCGACTGGGATGTAGCATACTTCCTTTTCAAATAGCTCAGAGTCTTGATAGAGATCATCTTCATGATATTTAACACAAGGGAATTCTACAACTAATTTTCATAGCCCTTTTCCTTTAAACATCTTCGCAGGTTTGATATCCAGGTCATATTCTTGTAGAGTTGTAATCCAATTTACTCTCTTTTCTTCCATATCCTTTTGTACTAGGAGATTCCTAACAACTGGGTAATGAAAAATAACCTTAGTTTTAGATTTGAGTAAGTATTGTCGAAAGTGTTTGACATATTTGAACACTGCATATGTTTGCTTATCAACTTCAGGATAATTCAACTCAGCTCCTTATAGGCCCGAACTCATAAAATCCACAGGAAACTTGTCTCCTTCTGAGTTCCTCTATGTTAAGACTGCCAAAAAAGAAGTATGGGAGGAAAATGTGTAGAGGATGAAATATCAATCAAAATATGGAATCACCGGCACTTGATTCATATCTTCTTTGATTTTTTCGAAAGCCTCTTTTTCTTTAGATCCCCAAATAAATTGAGCATTCTTCTTTATCATATCTTGTAGAGGTTCTCGATAAAACTGGGTATGAATCATCGAACGAAATTTATCTTTCTGAGGAATGACTGCATATATTTTTGGTGTGAGGGGTAGGTATATTAGCGATCACTTTAGTCCTTTCGAGTTCAATCCACATACCATGTTTGGAGACGATGAAACCCATAATTTTTCCTTCATACACAACAAAAATGCATTGCTTGGGGTTTAGAGATATGTCGTATTTCTTGCATCGATTAAATACCTTATTCAAGTGAGATATATGATCCTTTTTATTCTTCGATCAGATGGTCACATCATCTAGGTACACTACCACACATTCTCCCAGGATACCTCTAAAGACTATGTCCATGGATCGTTGAAACATGGCTTCAACTTTTATCAGTTTTAAAGGCATTTTTATATAGGCATATGTTCCCCATTTGGTTTTGAAAGTTGTTTTAAGCTATTATTCACGAGCTACTAGGACTTGATTATACCCTGAGAATCCATCGAATAGGGAGAGAATTTCCGATCTGGACACACATTGCATAATTGTTTTCATGGGAGGTACACGGTAGTTATTATTTTTAGAGGCTTTGTTTACATTTCTCAAATCAACACAGAGCTAGATATCCCCATTATTTTTTCTTACTAGTACTAATTTTGATATCCATTGTGTATTCCTTATCAGAAAAATGATTATGGCCTCCAACAATTTATTTATCTCTACTTTAACTTGACGTTCAAGACTAGGGTGCATCTCCCTCATCTTCTATTGGAAATGTTTGGTTTGATATTTCATGGGAATGACATGTTGTATAGTATTTGTATGATATGTTTTTAGTTCATATGTCCAAGTGAAAATGTCCTTATATTCTTTGAATAACTTGATGTATGCATGCCTTTCTTCAGTAGAACAATTGTTTCTGAGGTTGATGTTCTGAGGAGAAAAATCACATCCTAGGTCTACTATTTCAAACTCTAGGTATGAGTTGTTGGTCTTGCAGTTCTTGACCTTCTTGAATTTGTCTTGAAGGTCATAGAGTTTTTCTAAACTAGCCACACTCTTGGGAATACTGATAATAATGACGATATTTTTTAGTATCATCATTATTATCAGTATTCATCAGCGTGTCGTGTTGGCCTTCATCTATGATATAATCCTTGAAGGTATCTTTGAGTTGCAGAAAATTGATGAGTTTTTGGTCATCGTCAAAGAGCCTCCAACTTACAATATTGTTTGGAATTGATGGCCTGTACAAAATTTCAACATAGAAGCAGTCAAGCATCAATGTTTCTCAGGGTATTAATCTAGAGGCCACATTTTCCAACAAATTTGAGTCAGAGTTTAACATTTGGGGAATGTTGTTAATATTGAAAGAAGTGAAATATTTAATTAGCTCCCAGACCTTAGACTAATAATATTTTAAGTGACTTGAAAGGAAATGAATAATATTTTTCACTTGTTTGACGATGATTTCAGAGTCACCAAATACATTGATTTTTTTTTCTTTCAATTCAGCTACCTTCCTAAGTCCCTGTACAAGGGCCTTGTAGTCGAAATTGTTGTTGGTGAAAGGAAATTCTAGTCTACATGAAATTAAAATTTTAGTACCTTTCATGTCTTTTAGTATGAAACCCGGTCATGCACCTCTTAAGTATCTTGATCCATCGAAGAATAACATCCACATATTAGGATGACATTTTTTTTATTTCAGCTAGTATTTTTGAATTTTCAAATTTTTTGGTTTTCAAAAGGTTAGTAGATTCAATGCATTTTTATAACTTATCTCTAAAAACTATGTTAGTATGTACATATGGGGGATTGTTAATTTGATCAGCTATATCACAATTGGATTCAATAATATAGGTGCAATGTAGGATTTCATATTTAGTGCCAGATTCCACGAGAGTTGATGGTTCCACTGTGAAGTTCCCAAAAAACATCTCAAACGAATAATTCCCAAGAATGGAATACTTGAACATTATTGGTTCATTCAGATCGTTTAAATCGGTAACTTCGTGTTTCATGTACCTTTCTTTGTCAATCCATATTTGGTTCAATTTACCATTGAAAGGGAGCCATAGATGTGAAAAGTTGGTAGAAAAATAATTGTTCAACATGGCTGATCAATCTCGACTTAAGAGCATACCATAATTATTAGGAATGTCCACTACTATTATATCTATGGTTTGATGAATTTTCGGGTTAGCAGAAATACTAATCAATACCTTTTGCAATTCTTCGACCACCTTAACTTTAGTTATGTCTAACTGGATAATATAAATGTTAGGTGGTTCGGGTTTGATGTTAAGCTTCTCACAGAATTTAAGGGGCATGATATTAGATGAAGCTCTTGAGTCCACCATGCAATTATGAACATTCCTATTGAATATTTCAAAAGTGATAAGGAAAGGAGAAGTGATGGACCTAGATCTCTCACCTGTTAAGGATGCATTAGTCGTCACCTGAATTTTGGATGGAATACTATTATTAGGCGAAGTTACATTTGTGATTACCCCTTTGGTTCTTGAGTTTGATTGATTAAATCTAGGAGAAGTATTACCTTGTAAGGTTCTGATGAAATTTTCTTGGATTTGTGGAATTTTCATGAGTTCAAACAAAGAAATGTTGGTTTTTTTTTCTTTAGATATTCTAAAAATTTATATTCCAATTTGGCCAAGGGTGTAGGAGAAATATTTGATTTCATTGTTTGATGTATTGTTCTGGGATTGGGAGAAGTATTCTTGGATGAATTAGGGATAGTATTGGTTGAAAGAGAAGGTTATTTTGGATTAGTGGTAGTGGTAGAAACAAGATTAGGAATATCAGGGGTGTTATTGGGAATACTCTTACTGACACTCCTGGTGGTTACGAAGTTTTGTGAGACGCGTACTTCTTCAACTTCTTATTCATCTTCTCCAAAAGATATGTCCCAAAAAGCATTTAACTGTTACTCAACCAACTCATCAAAATCCTGGGATTGTTCTTGTTGTTACTCACCTCCATTTCCCTCATCCTTGTTTTCATCCATATTCTTTATTGCCTAGGTTTGAAGAGCCTAGACAATATCTTCCATATTGATGTCTTTCGTCTAAGAGGAGGAGGCTTTTCTAGTTGGGAGAGTGTTACTATATGTTTTAGGTGGGAACTTAAAAAACCTTTTTTGATTAGAAGATCCCTCTCCATTACCTCTTTTTAGGTCAACCAAGTCGTTGGATAGATTTTTAATAATCCTTTGAATAGATTCCATATCCATCGAATAAAAGGTTTTTTTTATCTTCACCGGATTTAGATGAAGAGATTTTACTTTTACCTTTATCTTTAGATGGTTTTGAATTGGATCTACCCTTTAAACTTAACAGTTTTTTCTCAAATTTAAGGGACTCTTGGAAAACTTCTTCTAGAGTATCCTTTCAGAAATTTTCACATACATGGCCATAGACATGGGTAAACCAGATGTGTAATCTTAAGAAGGTTTTGAGGCCCTTGGTATTTTCTTTAATGAAGTGAGGAACCATTGATTGTAATCAATAACTAATTCTTTGGATTTCATTTTGATTCTTTATAGTTCGAGGACCCGAGTGGCTAGTGTCTTATTTTAGCCAAATTTTTAGAGGAAAGATTTTTCAAAACTCCTCCAATTCAGAATGTAAGCTTCTTCTAGAGATAAATACCACGTAGATGCTTTTTCTTCGAATGTAAGAGGAAACAGATGACATAAAATTTCTTCATGGTGAATTCTTTTTATCCTAATAGATTTTTTTTTTTTTTAATATGGTTCTCGACTGAATCTTTTTATTTGGGGTCAAATTTAGGCAGGAATTTCTCAGGGTGTTTGGGAATATCATGCTAAAATCTAGGTACAAAAACCACATCAACAAACAACTAAGGCTAGTAAGGGGGACGATTTTGGTTTGCATTTTCTCCTTCCATGTTTAGGGGATGATATACAATGACTTGACAGGGGTTATCTTTGAATTCAATCTCAAATCCATCCCCTTCTTCGAAATTGTCCCCTGACTCATTTTTGGGGATGTGAGGGCGATATTTGGGAGGTGAGGGTGGTATACCTACTACCCCACCGACGAGTATATGATATTCAAGACTAAATTATGAAGCCTCGGGGAAATTATATGTATCTTCAGGAACATGATATTCAGGAGTCCAAACCGAATGATTTTCTTGATAGGTGTATGGGTTAGCGAAAAAGGGATTTGTATGATGATTTTTTCTGTATTTTCAGGTAGAGAGTAATCTAAGGGTAGATTTTGTGTTTGTCTACTACGATGTCTAGTGAGAGATCAATTGGTTCATTTTGTTGAATTCCTAACTAGAGAGTCGATCTCTGAGATAGTTAAGATATGGGGTTGAGGAGAAGAGACAAATATTTTGGGATAAGAGGGAACACAGTGAGTGTTGACCTGAGCTCAAGTATTCACCATATATTCTGAAGGGAATAAATTATGTTTTGACTAAATTTGATGGGAATCAGACGTGGAATAATATATTACTTATGGGGAAGAAAGAGAAGAATTTGAATTTCAATTTGTATCCATTTAGTTATGTGGCCCTCCTTCTAGAGCCATTTTGTTGACATGCCAAAATGATTTGTTCAATCAATTAAGGGAAAATGCTTGATGACAGGTCCTAACTAGACTCTCTCTCATTTGGGATGGCGCTTCCGACCAGATTTTGGCCCAGTTTCCAACTAACTAAGATACTAACTAAATGATAACTAAATACTAACTAAAATATGAATCTGAGAACCAAAGGTTCTCAGGTGAATTAAGAAAAAATAGTGAGGTAAAGGAATAAACATAACTAACTATCCTTAAACTAGGAGATATGACCAATAATCTAAGATGCACTTTTAAACTAATGTTATTTAATCTAACCTATCCTGAATAGGAGAAAAATAACAGAATAAATGAATACAATGAAAGATGCATATTACTTCATTAGAATAAGTTCATGACAAAAGTAATACACAAATTCGATAGCGTAATCTGTTAGAACCAAAGAATTGAGAAACTTAACACGATTACACTATTGTTGTACTCATCCTGAGAAATTGTGATAGTTGTAAAATGAAAATATTAATTTTGAAGAAATTCGTAAACTAACATTCATAGGCTACAAATAGAGAAATTCATGAACAAAATAATCTCATTCGCGGATATCAATATCATAATCTTCAGATTCAGAATGTCTCTTGGATTAAAAAATAAATTTCAATAACAATATTGTCCTCCTAGATTCAAAGACAAAAATCCCTTTCAAATGGGAAATGTTCCCTTTATATAGTGAGGGGATTCTCTTTACAATAATTTCTCGTGATAATTATAGAAATTTGAGTTGTTTCATAAAAAGGCCTCTTCATTTTCCAGAACAGATTACAATCTAAGAAACAAAAGAAACATCTAGAAAGAAATGGGAGATTTTGTAATCATGATGTAGTTGACTCCTACTATTGTTCTTGGTGTTCCTTCCAAGTGGAGTAGCCATTAAAATTATCTTGAGATTTTTCGATTTCAATATCTCTAAGACTGATTCTCTGTTATAGACTTTTTCGACCACTTCTTGATGTAACCACTCAACCATGGCATTTACAAAGAACTGAATATTTAGGGTAAGATGAGTAGGAAACAACAAATGTTATTCAATTGAATTTTCATCAAAAAACATCGAATCCTGAATGCTTGTATGGTTGGGCTTCTTTAAATATTTCACCTCAAACTCCCTGGTGTTGATAGAGGTTGTTTCATCTATAGATTGCAATGGTTGTATCATTACCTCCGCTACGAGATCATTAACATTTTTCAATAGTTGTTCACATGTGTCAGCAACCACCCCTTGGGTGGAATATACACTCCCGAAGAGAAGTTTGTTGGTGTCAAACATCATTCGTTACCTCAGTATTTCTCTTTTCGAATAAACTGGCAGGGAGGTAGGTATAGGTTGTAGCTTGTCTTTTCATTTTACCATCTCCTCAAAAGCCCCACTAGCTTCTTGATACCTTCCTTGCGTGTTAATCAAAGTATTCTGCAGATTTAATTGTTCTTACCTCTCTAATCGTATGTTGACCAATAGACCAAGGAGCTCATTCTTTACCTTAGCTAGATATTCACTAGCAACCAACACTTGAGTTTTGATGGACTCCATGGTACCTATCGAGGAGATAGTCTTTTCTAGAGTGGAAATAAGTTAATGTTTTTCTACTACCAACTCATCTCTTTAGGTGTCCCATAGGATTTTAATCCTCTTTTCAAATTCTTCAATCAAGTGGCCTCTTTATTCCTGTAGGGAACCATTGACCTTACCTAATTTTAGACCTTCGTTTGCACTACCATCTTCTTGGACATCTATGTTGAATTGGTATTTTACATATTTCAGCTCTCTTTTTAGCTCTATTACCCGAGTCCTGGCAATGTTCAAGGAATTAGTTACCTCCGTAATAAAGGAGGCCTTTAATCCTGCAAAGGCATTGAGCACTGAATCCACTTGATTTGTGTTTTCCCCAGGATCAAGGCCGACCTTCCATTCCAAAATCCTTCCTGCATGTGACTTTGATTTGGATTCCTCTCCTCTTTTTCTTTTCGAATATCTCTTCCCAATATTTCTAATTCTGTTTTTGAAATAGTAATCTCCAATGGCGACCACAAACCCTTCAAAATTGAGAGCTAGAGAAGAAATGGAGGAATACCTTGGTATGGAGATTATGGGGGTATACTCCAGAGGAGGTATATTCACAATTCCTAGGGTGGGATTCAACAGATTACCTAGGATCTGGTTTATATTATGTTTAGAAAGATCGTCATCTTTCCTCTTTTCTTCAACTTCTTCAGCCAATCGCTTCACCTCTGCCTCTTCAGGTAGATTTTTGCCTTTTGCTTCATTTGCTATCCTCTTGGGCTCCTCATCCTCCACTCACTTTTTATCTTATTATTATTTATTCTTATTCATAGTGGCTTCATGTGTCATGTGATCACATTATATTCTGATATTTTCCTCAACTTCTCTTCTTTGAAAGTCTTTCTCCTCCTGGAGCCTTTTCTGCTCAAATTGTTCTTCCTTTTTGGTGTTCTCTTGTTATTTGGCATTGTCGATATCATTCTCTTTCTGCCACAACTTATGTAATTGGGAAAAATTTTCCATCTTGAATTATTATTCTTCGAGATAAAGTCCTCACTTTGCAACGTCATGGGGTAGATGGTGAAATACCTCATCATACGAGAGTACTTCTTTAAACTTATCCTCCTCAAAATTCACAATGTGAATATTGGGATGAGTGATTCAAATAGACTTGATGTGACTGATCGCCAAATCATGAGGATTGTGGCCTTTAGTCTCACCCTAACATAGGATTAAATCTTGTTACATCTCAGCTTCATTCCTTGAATGTTGAGCATTGGAGATGGAAAAAATTTCAATGTGGAGAGGGAAGACTGGCCACAGTCTTTTACTGTTGGTTTGCAATAGTGTGGTGAATCTGGAACCCATTGTTTGGTATGTTATTTCCATCATTAGTAGTTGGTCTGGGACAAAGTATGGAAATATATGTGGGGCCCCAATGGTCCCATAAACCCCAATGAATGAATAATAATTGTAGAAAAACCAATCGGCCACATCTTTCATCCCATTTCTAGCCTCAAAATATATCATGTGTCTTGGGAAGACGAAAAGGAATGAATGCAAATGGGAGAGGAATAAATTGAAATTATCATAAAAATGTTGTTTGAAATTTATTCTTCACAATTGGGAGAAATACACATGAATGGGGGCTTGACTTCAGTTCCAATTCCATCCTAATTCGGGAAATTGAACTGATGAACAAATGGCATCTATCATATAAGCATACATATAAAAACATGGCTTCTTCATACATGGGATATTTTTAGCTTGTAGGAAAAGGTTAAATCCCATGATATAATCCTAGTTAAATATATGTCCCTTCTTAATGACGGTGTGTGCCAATGGTAGCGAGTCAATTTGGAAGTGCGTACTCTTCTCTTATCCATATAATCAACAGAACATGGCCACCAATAGCTTGTAAGGGGTTTTTAGCCTATCGATGGGGACTTGTTTCCGAACTTGTTTAAAAGTATCATCCTGATCCACCCACCCATGTTTCATCTATCTTTTGAGTCCTTCACTTTCCTGGGTGAACCCTTTTAGGAAAGGTTCGTTCAATGAGAAAGTAAGAGTGAGAAGGTGATACCTGGAGCTAATATCCTTTGGTCTGAGAGAAGCTGCTCACTCTCCTTTTTTTCTCATGATAAGCACTGTGGAAGTGTCAATTTTTTTGAGGCACCATTTTGTTTCCTTGTTGTATGGGAATACTTACATAGTTAAATATTTTTAAGTAGGATAGGCACATTGATTAAAAAATCGGGGGAAGTGCTAAGAAAAACACTCTAATAATACCATTATCAAGGTCAATCTTTCGAAGTATGAAAGATCGTGTTTTTTTCAAACTCTGAAGAGAAAGGTATCGGATGTATATTCCCTTACACGTCGACCAATGTGAAGGAAAAAAACATCAACCAATGAATAGTGACATATAAAGAGTTGGGACCCTTCGAAGTATTGTCGTCGGGGTAAATTAGGATGAGTGCTGAACCAAAACCCGAGGTGAAGGTATTGATGTAATATTCATTGCTTGGAACAACGTGGTAAACTACATGTTTTATAGGATTTTGGGAATTGGTTGTCAGGGATTTGAAATATATTGAAAGTTTGAGATTCGATGACAACGAAATCAAAGAATATTCTTTTGTCTTAGGAGAAAGTGCGAGACACACATGAAAAGGATTAATATTCCATTGGAGTTTTCTTTTCAAAGTGTGATGAGATGATGTTTAAAAGGGATCATGACGAGGATTGTATCAAAGGTAATATTACTTTGATACCTTAGAGACACATTCATGTTCCAAAATAAATAAACAAAACTCATTGGATAATCGATAAGATGATAATTCAACAGTCCAATATGGGATGCCACTTGGGTTATTGGTCATTTGATAGGTTAGCACGAAGTTTGGGGTTCTACGAAATACAATAGCGTAAGAGCCGGAGTGATCGGAGCGTAAATATCGGAGTTTGAAATCATGCGTTAAAAATGGATTCCAATGAATGTGACCCCGAAACATATTTCAGTTGTTCTTGGGTTGTCTTAGAGAATTAAGGATACACATCTTGTAGGGTAAATGATAGGAGCGAAAGAAAAAGGAGACAATGTATTTGGGGCCCGATAAAATTTATAAATATGGGGGTGTTATTGCGGGAATCCCCACAACATAACCACATGGCCTTCCCCCAATAATCTCATGTAACCATATTTCCAACTATTACCAAGGTGGGTGATTAAAAATAATAATAAATAATTAGCCCCTTTAACCACCTCTCTCATGGAATCATAGCCCCCTATATTTGTCCTTGTCTTTATTGCAGCCAATGATGCATTTTATTAATAATATTCAAAGAATTACCTTTATAGGAACTCTAGTCTTTCAACTTTATAGGAACTTCGACCTTAAAATACGAGCTTACTAGCATAAGTATCATATGTACAAAATACATTATTAATTCAGGGACTCAAAACTGGGGTATTACATGCCTCATAATCTTCCATCCAGACCTCCAACAATCTTCACTATGAAGGACGCATGACTTGTATGGATGACCCTATACATGTCAGTACACTCTTCGATGGATCAATGATTGTCACTGACTCATATCTTTCCCCACCAGAGTCCCAATACAACCTTGCACTAGGAAATTTTGATGTCTACATCCTCTAACCAATGGTCAGGATATTCTACCTAAACTAATCTGACGGGTGTGAATCCTTCTAGCCGAGAAAATTGGTTCTCTTCATTGTATCGGTCCAATTTATGATTTAACTGTTGGGTATGTGTTATATTATTTGCATGAGTAGTAGTGTCACGTTCCTTAGGAAACGTGTCACATATTTAGGTGGTTTTTCGGCACATTGTTTTTGTCGATTGTTTTCTATTTCTGGTTAAGGAATTAGGGTTGTGGACTAATCAAGGCCATTGGGTTAGGGTTTTGGATGCCACTAGATCCTATATGTATATTGTATTCTAAACAATGTAACACACATGAATGAATATAGAATATGTTGGTTTTCTCAATTTGGGTTTCTAGGGGAAAAATATATGTGTAATGTTTGTATTTGTCATTGTATCTTTTATGTTCTTTTACTGAATATCTGTTTGCAGTAGATATTGTACAAGGCTAAAATCTACATTAACCAATTAAGGGTTCCTCCTCTATCCTTTCCCTAGTTTTTAATAGACGTTCAAGAGTTCATGGATCTAGGTTCAATCGGCTAAGGAATTTTATTAGGAACATAGATGAAGAAATTGCATGTCCTACAAGATTTCGATCTAAGACAGATGATTCTCTTAGGTCTTAAGGTCTCTTAACTCACATAGGTATTCCCCAAACACCAACCCACACTTTTCACTTCCCAAATGAAGATTTTTTCAATATCTTTTAAACTTTCCTCTCAAGAGCAATGGATTTCACATAAATAAGGTTGTTGGAGTCTACACAGAGACACTCCCCAATCACTAGGATATATGCTTTGTCAGTTTATGGGTGAATATTTTCTTCATATAATGCAAGATTTCCATTAAAAGACTTATATTTCTTAGAGGGATACTCTCTACCCTTACATAACTCTCAAGGTTTCATAATTGTAATAGGTTAGTCAGTAGAAACAACATAATCACTCCATTTTACTTAGGAATATAGTCATCCTTACATACTTTCATATTTCCTATGCTAAGCATGAAATAACATATTTGCATCAAACAAATTGAGTTAATTTTTTTTTATCTATGCAATGAATGTCAACAACCAATTGATTAAGAGAGGATGTATTTCCTCCCAACATTAGGCTATGTTACAAGGTGTCTTACTGCAGCATTCCACCCCCATTCCAAGCCATGATATCACAAGGGTAATGATTTAGCTGGTTCTCCAAACTTAAAAATTGATCCAAGAAGGGTACTCTCCTTCCTTTGCTGACAACAACATAAGTTTCCCTCTTCCAACTGAGATCAATAATTCCAAAGTTTTATCAGGTACCCTTCCCACTAGATTTCATCTTCATAAGGAATCTATTCTTTGTTATACATTCCCTCGAAGACCTCCCTTACCAGTGTCATTTTCTTTCTAGTAGGTACCAAGATGAAATCCCCTATTTCTCTAGTCTTGATCTGGGTCTTCTTTGTTCCAGGGTGATCAATATTATTTTGGACATTCTTTCTATTTTCCTCAAGAACAAATTTCTAATTTATTCTATTCTTCATATCTGGGCCAATGAACACCTATGTTCATCACACTTTCTATTCATGAGTCTGTTTCTCACTCGCTTTTCCTTAGATTATTCTCTTGGGTAGACTCAGTTCACATTCTTCCAATTGTTTCCGCGAGTCATTCTCCTCTGGGAATTTTCATGCCCGTCTTCACACGCCATCTTTCTTATTCATCCCCTATGATGTTTTCCACCTTTGAACTAATATTCCACCCAATCCTTTGGATTCACATGGATTCTCTCAGACGTGACCTCCAGTCAGGGATTCAAATTTTGAAGGGTCAACCGAAGGCATTAACTTATGTTAGGTTTTTCAGTTGACCCTTTCCTCTTCAAGAGATCATGTTTGTCAATAGTTATAATTTCTTCAACCTCCTATCCCTCTTACCATAATTGGTCACGTGGCTCCATGCAGGTTCAAGTATCTTGGCAGGTGTGTATTTATGCCTCACAAGAATATGCAATATTTCTAAGAAGGATTTCTATTTTCTTCACTGAAACATTTCATCTCCACCACATTGACCCCTTCATCAATTTCCCACCTGTGATATCATGTCTAGTACTCAAGTATTTCTCTCCTCAATCATTGTTTTGATGTTTTTCATTAATCAAAACATAATTTCATGCTTCATAATTGCATTATATGAAGTCTTAGCATAATTATATTCTTGTTGGGAAACAAGGGGTTTCATCAAACATAATAGTTATTTGTTTGTCCATATAATACATAGAAGAAAAATAAACCATAAATTACATGACATAACATGCCATAAATTGAGGGTAGGGTATGTGGGTTTGGAAGTAGCAGGTCTAATACTTTCATGCCATGTAAAATAGAGAGTGTATACAAGGATATGGTTAGGCCATACGACTCCCACTAGACAAGAATAAGTTAATATATAATGGGAAATGAAAGTGCTCATAGCCTGAAGTGCCAGGGTGATGGGGACCATTATCATCATTCAAGGGAAGGATTTCGATGAAATGGGACTAGCTATCCACAAACTAATCATTAATAGGAAGAGGAAGGGATGAGATAAATGTGCGAGGGTTGATCATGATAGTGATAGGTGCACTCTCTCCTTGAGGAATTGTTCATCACCATTTTCTCTTCCCTGCCACTTGATCCTAAGGAGTTAGGTATATCTACAAAAGAGTATAAAAATATTCATGGACAACAGATCATTAGGAGGGATCCCATCTTGATTCGAGTGGTTGTATAGCTCAGAGGAGACCTTCATTGGCAAGTTTGTGAAAAAACTTGTTTGCAAAATGTTTGACATATGAAGGAATAACTAATTCAATATTGGAGAGAATAGATTGTATACGTTCCAAGATACTTTCTAGTCTCCAGCTAAGGGAAATTTTGCTGAGAGGTGATCCTTGCTAAATCTTTTTGAGCATCCTAATGATGATTTGAGAATCTCCTTCTGCAATGATTTTGAAAATCCATGTCGGATGGAAATGTTGAGGCCTTTTTCAATAGCTTGCAACTCTACAAAAGTTTTGTTGTTGAAGCCAATGTAGTCTCCATAAATATAGAAAATAATTTCATTGTCATTGTGAAAAGTATTTCCGAAACTAGAAGGCCCTGGGTTTCCTTTGGATACTCCATCAGTTTATTTTGAGGAAGCCATAAGGGGGGAATGGACACTATGTCAAAGAGTTAATGGACGTAGTCACTAGTTTTCAGAAGGCAGTGGAAGAGGGGAAGTGAAGGTCGAGGTCTTTTAGGATACTAGCATCCTTAGAAAATCATTCCCAGTATTTTTCTAACCATGAGGAAGTGAGAGTCATATCTTGAATGATTCCTTTGATTTTTTTCCATAGAAAATCAATTCCCAAATTCAAGTTCTTCAAGATTCTTTGATTTTGTTCCTTCCAAAATTCCCAGAGAATAAATCATGGAAAGATATACTAGGAGAGATTGAGGATGCGGTTGGAGAAGGTCAAAGTTCTCCATTTTTCTAAAGTTTCAAACAAGATAATTCTTATTTGATATGAAGTGTGAAAATTGATAGCCCCTTTGTCCCATAGTGAAGTGGATAGGGGACAAAAGTTCAAGATATTTTCCATGTATTCATCTTCCTGGAAATGGAGAAGGAAAAACACAAGGCCATGAAAACCTCATCAAGATAAATTTTCCCAATTTAAGAATTTTCCATGAGCTAGAAGCCAAAGGAAAAAGGAGACATTTGGCCACAATATTTGTTTCCATATCTTTGTCTATAAGTTCTGAGAATGTTTATTTTGATGTCTCGTTTTTCATTGATATGATTCATGGAGGTTGAATGAACCTTATGGATTGAGCCCCAAGTAGATCTTGTCTTTTCTTGTTTGGATTATGACTTTTTTTCTCGAAATATCACTCCAGAAGAAATATCAATCTAGCCTTGGTGAAAGAGGAATCCAATGGTATTTGGGAATCCAAGTCCACCACCGATCATTTGGATCTAGGGAAATCCAATATTTTTGTGGCCATTTCCTTTCTCTACTGATCATGTTGTCTCTGATTGTGGAAATTATGTTGTGGTGGCGCCACTGGATCATTGATATATGAATGAATTTGGAGTTTTTTTCACCCTCTCTCAGCCATCTTTTTCTATATTCTTGTTTCTAGATAATGTTTTCTTTCTTATATATATTTTGTATTTTTATTTGGAGGATGGCCTCTTCTTTTTACACCTCCTCCAATCTACCTTATAGAATCATGGATTGTTCAATCTACTCCATCCTAGATTCCATGTCTCTTTTTTATTAGAATGTGTCTCCAGACTCCTGCTTATTCCAATTCTTGAGACATCTCTTGAAATTTATGAGTTTTTACTTAAATCGATACATTTTGGAGCACAAATTAATTTATATTTCTCTCCACAAAAGTTGAATTTTATATAGGAAGGTAGGATGGTCTAGCTAAAAAATCTCAAATTAGAAGGGGTGATTGAGTGGGATTTATTTGATATAATTTTTGAACTTGATGGGACAGTGATTAGAGCCTCCACTTGGGAGAATAGAGGTTGATAGGTGCATACCTGATAGCATGAGAGGTTTATAAAACCCAAAATTAGTCCATCGTGGAGGCCACTTGCTTCCTTCCTCTGTGTCAATTGTTCCAGGTGTGCAATCCATTAATAGTTTCTACATCAACTACATGAAGAGAACTAATTGTTTCTATTAGCTAATGAGAATCAATGTCAAGCGTTCTTATGCCTCCTTTACTTTTAGCAAGGGAGGTGATCATGTTGATGTATCATCTAATTAGCCAATGGATCTTATCAATGATGTGATTGAGAGCCTAGATCGAGGTTAGAAAAATGATTTTATCAAGGACTCATTGGGGACCATAGACAGTGGTAACGTAGCCAGAATCTGAGGACTCAATCAGTTGAAATATAGCTAAGAGAAAATGGAGGGTGGGGAGGAAATTGGACAAGAATACTTCTAATGGGTACCATAGGAGTAATAGGCTTCCTACTTCCCCCTTTTCATAAACCACTATTACATGTGATCATGTCCATATTTTGGGGGTCAGAGTAGAAGTGATATTGCAATGGAATTTGGTTCCTTAGATATTTACAATTATGGTCCATTCTTTGAGGATTTTTTTCTTGAGTGACCTTTTCTTACTTTTACCATTCAGGACAAAAAAAATCCAAGAGACATTCTTCATGGGAAATGGAGGGGGAGGGGGGGTGGTGGTGGGAGAAACTTGTCTTTCATCAATATGATTCGACCAAAATTGACTAAGTTCTCCAATCTTATGGAGGAGTTGTTTATTAATTTTTTGACCCATTTTCTTTTATTCTTTTGATAATTTAGGATTATCATTGGAGGAATCATTTTTGACACCTAGGGAGGATGATCCGGATTATTTTCGGCACGAAATGAGATCGGAGATATAATAAATAAATGCACAGAGATATTGCAAGAGAGACAACAATATAACCGAGATATAGCAGAAATAAAACAAGAGTCATGTATATACAATGATACATGATTTCTATTAATGAAATAAATGTACAGAGACTGTAAAATACAGAGTGAAAGACTCGCTAGAATGGTGGTATCTTATCTCTGAGAAGAGATGTGACGGCTAATCACATCTGTGAGAAGATGATTATTACAATCAGGCTCTAAGGGACTTTTTAACATAAGTAAAATCCAAAACCCTAACCCCGAAAGATGAAAATCCAAAAGGTTTATGGGCCCCGATGGGGGTAGTTGATACGTCAACTTCCGAGGGGCGTAACTTTTGCATACGATCTCCATTTGGGGCGCTTGATAGCTCATTGGAAAGGTCTATCCGAGAAATACAACATTTGGGTGAGAAACATCAATCTATAATCCATGTTGCTCCTCTTTTTCTCAAAAAACATCGTTTAGGGCCTCAAAATGGCCCGGGAAGTTAAAAACTGCTAAAAATAGTAAATTACCAAAATTGCCAAAAACATGTTTTGGGCCAGTTGGAGAAGGTGGGTGGTCACCGATATCCACCTGGATCAATCCTCCCTCCTTAGGAAGCAATGGTATCCATTGTGTTGATTTCCTGGGGGAGAGGGGAAAGAGATTGTTGAATCTAAATCTTGGTGATCTGCTTGCCTTGTTGGAGAAGTGGCATTGCTTAGCTTGTTGAAGGCTATCACGAACCTTTGGATGGAAGGTTTGGACCTTTTTAACTATTCTGACTATTTTAGATGACTGTGTGCAGAAGGAATCTTTGTGCTTTGTTGCAACCTTGTCAACTTGCTTATGTTGGATAGAAGGTGCTTGGGCCGAAGTTGTGGTGGTTGCAGTATCCTTTTGTTCACCTTTTGAACAGATTGTGAAGAAGCTGAATTTTGTAGTATGAGATACTACCTTGTGGAACTGTTTAGGTGGGGCAGTAGTTGGAACTACCTCTGGTATTCTGTAGAGATGACTCCCCAAAGTAACAATGACACTACAAGGTTGAGACTCATAAATAGCATGGCGCTTCCACATATATAGTTGGCCCAAGAGAACATCATAAACATCCAGTGGGGAAACGCATCACATAATACCTCATCCTTGAAGGGTTGGATGCCATATGACAATGCGACAACTGTGGTATGGATGCCATATGACAATCGACACTGCTGGCTGACATGAAGATCTCGTCCTTGGTGAAGCCACCCAATGTTGTATGGCTATGGGTGTGGTGTTGTCAACAATACCAACTGTTTGATGACCTCTGCTGAGATGAGGTTCTTCTGCCTTCTGCTATCAACAATAAAATGAAACGATGTCCCCTCCACCCACATTTGTGAATGAAAAAGACGTTCCCCCTCTTCAGGATCTGTTGGTTCTTCTGGTTGAATTGTTGCGGTCGCGACAATAGCAGTGGGGTCGACGTCAATGATCTGTCTTTTCCCATTATTTTCAGAATCAAATTCTGAATCAGGGTTCAGCTCCTTGTCTTTGATATCAGCCACCAATGACTGTTTTGAGCGACATTCATCAGTTTTCTGCTGGGGGATTTTTTGGAAATCTCACCATTTTCCGGTGTCCTTCTTTGTCTTCCGGTGACCCTTTTTTTCCTGTGTCTTGGACTGGTTTTCAAGAGACTGTTTGTTAGGGATGTCTTTGTCATACTTTGGTTGTTGCAGATTTGCAGACCTGAATTCTCGTTTGTTCTGGTGCTTAAATTTCTACTCGATTTTAACAACATATCGATAAGCAGCATTGAGTGATGAGATGTCCAGAAAATCCATTTCAGCTTGGATGTATCTGTGTAGAGCCCCACGGTATTTCAGAACCAAATGTCGTTCAGATTCCTTGATACCCATCTTGGTGCACAAGGTATGGAAGGTATTGGTGAACTCCAGAACTGATTTTCCCCTCTCTTGTCGCAGTGTGTTCCATCTCATGTACTGGTCCTCATATTTTCCAATAGGGTAATATTGTTCATTTACCGCATCCACAAATAAATCCCAAGTGGGATCGGCCCCATATATTCCAGACTCCTCTGTGAAAATCTTCTCCCAGTAAGTTTCCCACCAATTTTTGACATGGGGGATAGCCTTAAGTAGTGCAAAGGTGATCTTTTCCTTGTCGGAAAAATTATGAACAAAGAAATAACTTTCTAGCAGATTTAACCATTTATCTAGGGAATCTACATCTATTTGACCTTCAAATATGGGAATATCAAAATTAACCTGTACCTTGAAAGGTGAGGTGCCTCCAAAGTGGTTTCTTTATGAAGATGCCCCTGATGCTATTGGGAGGCATTGAAGGATGTGGGAAAAATTCTCCATCATTTCGTCCCTCTGTCACGTGAGAGCTTGCTCAAGCAACAAACTAATAGGATCGTCTGCTCTGTCATTTTTATTTTCTTCCGCCATTGAAGGTTTCTTGGGTGTGTGAGAGAAATTTTCCTCAAGAGAGATAAGCTCAAGACCCAACTTGCTATACTCATACCTCGTCGGGGACATGCACTGAAAACGATCAAGAGCAGCCTGCTCTGATACCACTGATCCAAATTATTTTCAGCATGAAATGAGATCGGAGATATAATAAAGAAATGCACATAGATATTACAAGAGAGACAACAATATAACTGAGATATAGTGGAAATAAAACAAGATTCACGGATATACAGTAATACACGATTTCTATTAATGAAATAAAAGTACAGAGATTGTAAAATACACAGTGAAAGACTCTACTAGAATGGTGGTATCTTATCTCTGAGAAGAGATGTGACGGCTACTCGCATCCGTGAGAAGATGATTATTACAATGAGGCTCTAAGGGCATTTTTAACATAAGTAACATCCAAAACCCTAACCCTGGAAGATGAAAATCTAAAATGTTTATGGGCCCCGATGGGGGTATTTGATACGTCAACTTCTGAGGGGCGTAAATTTTTCATATGATCTCCATTTGGGGTGCTCTATAGCTCGTTGGAAAGATCTATCCGAGAAATACAACTTTTGGGTGAGAAACATCAATCTATGATCCATGTTGCTCTCCGTTTTCTCAAAAAACATCGTTTAGGGCCTCAAAATGGCCCTAGAAGTTAAAAACTACTAAAAATAATAAATTACCAAAATTGCCAAAAAAATGTTTTGGGCCAGTTGGAGAAGGTGGGTGGTCACCGATATCCACCTGGATCAGAGGAGGTAGGGGTGTGCTTACCACTGGAGGTTAAATATTGAAGCTCCTTACTTCACACAATGACATCCTTCAATAGTTGGACCTATTGTTCAGGGATGGAAGGTGGATTATGACACTCACATGTAGCTTCAATGGATTGAAGATCCAATTCACCAAGGTCCATCTCATCTTCTTCCTTTGAATCAAATTGATCATAAATGTCTTCCTTCACTTCCTCCTCCCTATCAGCCAACTCCATAGAATTATGTTCTGTAGTATTTTGTCACTTATCATTTTCATCTGCATTGTTGGATTGACTGAGATAATTTATGGAATATTTCATTTGTTGGGTTTCCTTCAAAGGAGATTTGTTGGGGTCCTCTGCATGCTACTATAATGCCTCATAGGAATTTCTCATTTTGACGTTTTTTCTTGATTGTGAAGTAGAAGGGTATAGTCTAGGCCATCTTATTGTTGGAACTTTCTCAAAGACTCTACATATTTTGAGGGGGGGGTGGTTTTGTAGAAACGTTTCCCCTACGGATAGATGAAACCGCCCTTGGATCAAGACTCCTTTGATTCAAGACAGAAGGTAACAAATGGTTCCCTAATTTCCCCGTAAATATATTATATATTCCTACAATCAGAATGAGAAGAGAAGAAGAGAGAATGGGATAGATGACCTACATATTTTTCAGTTGGTATTCCTCACTGCTCGAGCCCTTGATCTTAGTGTCCAAGATCCCGGTTCAAGAGAAAGTCTTCAAGAGAAAAAACAATATTTTCCTCCTTTTAGAATATATTGTTAGGAAAAATAGATCTATCTATATTAAAATAAGTAAAGATAGACATTCATACAATAAGAAACATAAGCATGAGGGGAATAGGACAAGTTATATTATATGGAATGAAACAAAGCAATTACAAATTTGGTGTTGATGATGTAATATCTCCTCCAAGATCTCCTTTCCAACCCTTTGAATGTCACAAGACCAGTTGTATGCTACTCTAAAGTTCTTCCTCCCCTTTCACCCAATAATGGCCTCCATTATATAGGAGCTAAGGTATATCAACCATAGAACAATTTTAGGAGAGGATAGGATCAAATGTGGAATTGGTTGAATAGACAATATTGACCTTGCCTTGAATAGAGAGTAACTCAAACCAACCCCCCTAACCAACTGAAACTTCACAAAAAAAAAACCTCAAAATAAGGCATGATGGTTATAAGAACTTCATCTCTCCCCTAGAACTGAGCATGGAGAGATAGTATCACTCCCATAAAACTAATCAGGGAGTAATGACAAGGGTTCATCGCTCCTCTCCATATGGGTAGGGGCAATGAAACTCAAAATAGTCCAAAAAATCAAGGTGGAATATAGTTTTTCGCCCTACAAATGATAGGTTTACCCTCCAACATGTCTAGGGATTATGAAAAACACTCCCAGATGGTGATGAAAGTGCGACACTTAAGTGGAAAAAATAGGTGTGTAATAGTTGGCCTTGTTTGTGATGACACATTTAGAGGGAAATACTGAAAGAGGTGGTCATGCTCATGGAACTTTCAACAATGGAAGCGAATATCTTCATAGTCAATTGTTTGCACCCATTCAGTGTCTTTATAGATAAGGATGATTGAGTATGGTAGGGATTTTACGAGATTCAAATAGACATAAATGCGGGCATAGGAGGTGTTGTGGCCTTGCTTCATGATTTTAGAAATTTTCACAAAGAAACCTAGACTGTTCCCAACACCTTTGAGGATATCATCATCCTAGAATTCAGGTGGGAGAGAATAGAGAGAGATCCTAAGTAGGAATGTGGGTAAATATTCCTTTTCTGAGTTGAATTTCTTTATCGAGGGCCTGAAATGTAATCTTGTGGAATTAAAAAAATAAGGATCATTTTCAAAAACGCAATCTTAGTCTTCCAAGTTAGAGAAAATGACAGTGAAAAGACTTTGGAGCCCAATTTGAGGTCTATTTGGTTGTTGGGTTCTAGGTCATTTTGATCCACCATGTGAGAGATATTTTTGTGGGACAAATACTTATGAATTTTCCTATAAACCCGTGGTCATGCATGAACTACATGTACTTCTCAATTCTTGTAGAAGTGATTTCATACTTAGGTTTTTTTTTTTGTTTTTCTGTTGTTGGGATACAATGAGTAGTGGTACTAGATTTGATACTTCCCTAGTCTCATATGGCATGGTATTTGGCTTGAGATTCATCATTTAGTTGCTTGATTGCATTTGATCAAGTAGCATTACGCCCGCCCCGGTTGCTTCCTAATGATCCTGAATTACAAGTGATGGGATGTGGACCCATGTTGTTGTTGGAGGGATTTAATCGTCATCCAAAAATAATGTGGTTGTAGGAGGGATCTGCACCTGCTCCTCTAACTGAATCCATGGTGTAATGAAACAAACCTAACTGTTCACGAGCTGCAAAATCCTAGAAATCCTGACCAAAAAACTAAAAAAAATACGCATTATTGAAGGAAAACATGTCGTTGAATTTTAGCACTCTAATTTAGTCCATTTTTATTTGAAGATTATATTTAATTTCTTTTATCTATATTTTGGGAGAGTGTAAATTTGAAAATGTTTCAATACATTTGTTAATAAGATTTGGATATAATATTTTAAAACAAATTACTTATAAAATAATTAAAAAATATTTTAATTTTTCAAAACTAATGAAATAATTTGTAAAAAGAGAAATAAATAAATAAAATTATTTGGAAATTGTTTTTCTGATATATGAAATTTGTATCTAATAGAATATGTAGCCATTACACATTTTGTTAATAATTAAAAATTTATAAATTTACAATTTTAGTCCAAGTAAATGGTGATGGTTTCCTCTACACAACCTCATGTAAAAAAAAATTCAAAATAAATAAAACATTTCAAATTGAACGTAAAATTTGAACACTCCATCATTCAACTCCCATTTCATTGCATTCGATTATTTACATTAATGTTATTAGGTACCCTCAAAGTAAACCTCCACGTGATGGTGAAAACTAGATATAGTTGGGTCTATTTTCCCATTATCCTTTACATTTAGTGGAGGTAGTTTGAAGACCACACTTAGCCTAAGATTTGACATAAGGTTTGAAGTATATCCTTATAGCCTTAAACTAGTTTAATGAGGCTCACATAAGTTAATAACGGACAAACATTTGATATACAGAAATTTAAATTCTCCTTTGAGAAAAAGGGATACTCATAAGAAGAGAAGAATAGAGGAGAATTGTAGAAGACAAAAGAAGGAATGAAAAAGGAACAAGAGAACTTGGTAGTGATAGTTCAATAAAAAAAAAAATATCAAACTATTTTTTATGTTTATTTTGATTCTTTTTCAACCATTATAAGCCTAGTTGAGACTAATACTAACACACTCATTTTAGTATTTTGAAGAAATTAATAATTACTTTTGGTGGTGGTTTAAGTCCATTGGGGCATATATTTGTAATTCCATATCTAATGTTTAATTTAGATAAAATTTTGGTTTTATAAATATGAAATTATTCCATATATGCTTGAGCCATTAAATTGTGTGTTTGTTTCCACTATTCGTTGTGTTCTCTTTATGAATTTAGTGTTGGCATTTTTGGTGGTTGTTGTTGGTGTATTTTGTTTGTGGTTGGATTAGTTTGGTATGAGAGTGGATTTAAATCCTACAAGTGAATCGGAGATAAATCCTAACCAATGAGAGATTAATAGGTAGAATTGTTAAAGGTAGAAAATAAATTCCAACAAAAGGAGTTTGTCAGGTAGAACTGTAATAGGGAGAATTGTAGAAGAAGTAGAAGTATGGAAAATAGAAGGGGAGTCGTAATGCTAGCATGGGAAAGAGGACATATTAGAGGAGTATTAAATGAAATCACTCATATCTTGAGGGCCATGTTAGCCAGAGTGGATGCAATTGACATAGCTCAGATAAAAGGGGATGTAACATATATTCATGATTTGAGTGATGAGTGGGGAGAAGAGGCTCCCTAGAAAAATTTGTAGAAGTTGAAGGCCTACAATAAATTATTATCAACACATTAATGGACTATAGAGATAGGACAAATATGGAAACCACTACCTATTCATTTAGTTTAAATATAGAAGAGTTGATTGAGATTGAAAAAATCAAAGACCCCAAGAGAGTGAAACTTGCATGCACAAATGTGAAAGGGCATGCATCCTAGTGGTGGGATGGTGTGCATTTGGACATGCAAACAAGAGGGAATGAATGGGGTGATATGATTTCCAATATGAAGGGTAATTTTTTACCAACGTATTATTCTTTGAACTTATTCATAATATTACAAAACCTAAGATAAAAGAAGATGATGGTTGAAGAATACACTGCAAACTTTTATAGTTTGTCCATTATATACAGAAAAAGTGATGATGGAGATGAGGTTTTTGTTAGATATATTAATGTCCTCTATTACTTTATTCAAGATTAATTATTTATGGGAATAATTTGGTCAATTAAAAAGGCATATAATCTTGCGTAAAATTCTAAGAGAATATATAAATAAATAAATAGATTTCCCATCGTAAAAGAACAAAGGTAGAAGAAATAACATATTCAAAAGAGGACAAAGCAGAGAAAGGAAACAATAATAGTGTTGGAAAATAAGAGTCTAGAAAGAATTTTGAATCCTCAATAGTGGAGTAGAACACAATACTACCAAACTACCAGTGATGAAAACCAAGATCCTACAAGGATTATACATACCCTAGAGGCCAAGGAAATACTAGAGGTAGACGAGGAATATTTGGAGGAGTAATCTTCAAGTGTAAAACACTAGGGTATAAGGCTTATGATTATCTAGATAATTTAAACACCAACCAAAGGTAGGAAGGAAAAACTCGCATTGGTTAAGGAGTTGAGGGCATAATTGAATTATCGATTGGAGATAACATTGATGAAGCATAGAAATAACATCGTGGAATTCTTATGTTCTAGAGAGTGTTGTTGAAGCCAAAACATTGTATCCAAGAGAAATATATAAAATAATTGAAGGAAATATTTGAGGTAATTGTTATTCACTCATTGTGGATGGTGGTCGAAGTAATAATTAGAGTCTATGGAACTGATTGAGGAGTTGAAGTTGAAATGAAACACACATATAAATTCATATCAACCATATTGGTTGAAAAAGGGACAACATGTCCTTATTTAAGAGAAATTCAATATTGGGAATTATCATGACCAATTATTATGTGATGTAGTGCTAATGGATTTGTAGCATCCCCGGGACCTTCCTATGGCTAGGCCAATGCCACAATTAAAAATCTTGCAGAACTTAATACGTTGTAACATACCCAGCCTTCCTAGTCTAGGTCATGCCACATCAAAACTTACAATAATTTCATATGCATATATATAACTTAAACAAAAAAATACATTATGCTAATACATAGATTCATGTAGAAATAATAGTAAGCCTATACATACAACATACACATGCAATACTCATAATATAAAAACATGTACAAATACACAACATGCAATTGAACACATAATTGATAATTATCTTTTTATAGAAAACCACCAATTGCGTGCAAAACTTTCATGAACCTCCCAACTTTAGACCACACTCCTCATCACTTTCAACAGTGGGTCACCCACGAGCTGGGACTAAACTCCACTTAGGTAAAGGGATTCATAGGATAGGTTGAGACAATAAGAAGTTGCATAGTGAACAAGAAGGATTTCACTCCAGGGACCATCTCACCCTAACATCCTACAACCTCTCATTCCTCACATGCCTATCCCACCCCAGGAAGTGTGCCCCTTCTCTTGTAAATAGTTCTTTGGTATTCCCACTTCCCTTATAGGGTTACAACAATAGTCGGGACAATAATTCTTAGAGAACTATAGTTGTAGCTGGGATCCCTTAGGAAATCACTTTCCCAACAAAATCTCTCACCTGGAGATATTTGCTCATAGTCCTAACAACCTGATTCTTCAATCCAACTCTCTAGTCAACCAGAAACATGATCAGGTGAAGGAAACAACAAAAAAAAGGTATGGAATAGATGATGGAAACAAGCCACACTCAGTCCAAGAACTGCGTTGGCAGATAAAAAAATGGTTAAGGCACAGTACAAGTGCTCTATGCATAACATGTAAGGTACGTGATCACTGCTGAATTTATGCGTGAGGCAGAGAGAGTTTCCACTGATGTAGTCAATGGATGGATGAGTGAATGTTGAGAAAGAGTGAGTTTGTTTTTGAATGGGGATGCCCCCAAACATACTCTTTTTTCCCCACATATATTTTCATGCACCATGATTGACACATGGCCCTTCTGGAGCTCGTTTCGCTCCACTTGTGATTCATTCCCTCTTTCATGAGACTTAGGATAAAATATTTATCCTTACCATAATATTTTAGGAATAAGAACATAATATTCCCTTAGAGTTAAGCCATCAATATTATCCCATTTTCCTAGCCTCTTATCTCCTCTCCTTCCCTACCTAGTGGAGCTTAGTCCCCCATACTCTTGTATCATGGTTGGTCTACATGCAACAATGTATTTTATTAATGATATGAGTGTTTATGTATACAAAAATAGGCTCACTAGCCTTAACATCTAGGCTCTCCAGCCTAATCATCACTTAAGCCTCCTATCTTATAATCACTTGGCTCACCATCTTGTAAAAGATGTTTAAAATTTAGTTGGGG
This sequence comes from Picea sitchensis, assembly GCA_010110895.2. Taxonomy (NCBI): domain Eukaryota; kingdom Viridiplantae; phylum Streptophyta; class Pinopsida; order Pinales; family Pinaceae; genus Picea; species Picea sitchensis. The sequence continues at coordinate 49,992 of SNQJ01S0041720.1, forward strand.
CTCAGCCTTGGAGTATTACAATCCAGTCCCCTTATTTTTTCACTGTCCTCAATGTAATATATTTACATATTACCATCAACATTTTCAAAAATATTAAAAAAGATGTGGGTATTCTTCCTGCATAGCATCTTTGTGCTCTCACACTAGAACATATGACCAAATTTGCGATGATTGTTCGTTGATATTTCCACACTTATCTGTCGCAATTTCCATGAACGCCAAGTTTTTTTTCGTCGTAATAATTTCGTCACTATATCCACGATCCAAGTGTGCATGGAAACATCGACAAAATTAGATAGCCACGTGTCAGAAACTTCAATATTGGTTAACCTTCTTCATCGTCGCAATTACGATGCAATTTCATCGCAATACCAACGAATAAATGTGCCAAGCCAATAACTTGCGATGCAACTGCTGAATGTGTGATGAAATTTCGTCGCAACTTGCGACGAAATTTTTTGGTAATATCGACGAGTGATCTTTATCAAAAACATATTTACGACGGACTTGTTGTATATGCGGCGAAACTTCGTGGAACAGTGTGATGAAAATTCATTGCTATAGCAACGATTATGGTAAAAAAAGTCCGACGAAAGTCCATCGATATTGCGACGATTACTGTAGGTATTAAAAAAATAAAATTACATGAAATATGGTATTACCATATTACATTGTAATATGGTATT
>SNQJ01S0041721.1:0-11835 GCA_010110895.2 Picea sitchensis
AATGTAAAGTTTTATTATCTCTCATATACTCTTGGGTGGAAGGAAGGGGAAAGGATGGAGAGTTCAAATCTCTCTTGATATTGGAGGATTGTATCTTCCTCTTGGAGGTTTATCCCTCCCTTTACATTTGGAACCTATAGCTACCTTTGAAAGTCATTACTTCCCTTGAACAATAACTATTGATTATTTCTCATATATTATGCATGGTGTATTGGTGTAACTCTTATACTATTATTCATTTCTCATTGGATATAGTTGAATGGTCTAATTATAAGTTGAATTTTTTTTTAAATTGTACTTGATACTGATTCACCCCCCTCTCAGTATCAACAGGATTGCTAAAATCCAGAAGTTTGACTTGGAAGTAAAACTGACCAAACTTATTAAAGGTCAGGGCTTAGCTAAACTACTAGCTGAATCAAATTTTAAAGCACTCAGAATAAGTCATCTGCAAGAACATGAGGGAATTTTGGATATAAATGAATTTGATGTTACTGTACCTGCAACCGAAATTTCAGAGAAATTCTCTTCTTCATCTTGGTATAGTGACCTTTTTTCCTATATTTTGACTCTTCATTGCCCCATCAACCTAACTCCATCTAAATATAGAACTCTGAAGTTAGATGCAGTAAAATATTTCATTGTATATGGTCAACTATACTGGAAATATCCTCTGGGTTTCTTACTGATTTGTTTAGTAGAATCTGAGACATAAGAAGTTATAAATGAATTTCACGAAGGAGCGTGTGGAGGACATCATGCATGGAGAGAAATGGACTACAAAATTCTAAGAGATGGATATTATTGGCTGAAAATATTCAATGATGTGAACGCTAAAGTCAGAACTTGCAACCCCTGTCAATTGTTCGCAAGCAAACAAAAGATTCCTGCACTGCCTCTGGTTCCAGTTAAGTTTGAAGCTCCATTTCAACAATGGAGCCTTGATTTCATTGGAGAAATAAATATGGATTCTAGCACTCAACATAAGTGGATTTTGATGGCCACTGATTATTTTACCAAATGGGTAGAAGCCATCCCTACGTGAAACAAAACAGATGCAATGGTAATCAATTTTTTGGAAGAGAACATTCTATCAAGATTTGGCTGTCCTCGAAAAATAGTTACTGATAATGCTCAAGAATTCAAATCCATGGCCATGATAAGGTTTTTTCAAAAGTACAACATTGTGCTAGGACATTCTACAACTTACTATCCACGGGGAAACATATTAGCCGAGTCATCAAACAAGAGCTTGATAACCATAATTAAAAACGTGTTAACAGAAAATAAGAAAGCATGTCATGTACATATGAAATACTCTTTATGGGCTAACATAATAGGCACAAAGAGGTCCATCGGAATGTCTCTGTTCCAGATTGTGTATGGTACTGATGTTGTTTTACCCATAAATCTTGCGCTACCTGTAATGAAACTCTAGAAAGACTCTAAAGAAGAACCAAATGACATCACTAGAAGAATAAATCAAATGATTGAAGTTCAACAAAATAGATTTCAACAAAATAGGGCTGAAGTAGATGAGAAACTACAGAAGTATCAGGATAACATGAAAGCCTTGTTTGAGCAAAAATCTAAAGATAAGGAATTTCTCCTTGGTGATTTGGTTCTAAAGTGGGAAGCCAGGAAAGAAGATGCGGGAAAGCACGGTAAGATTGACAAGATCTGGTGTGGAACATACAAAATTTCATCTTCTGAAGGAAAGAATGCGTTTTTGTTAGAAAATCTTGACAGAAAGATACTTAACGCCCCTTTCAATGGGCGTTACCTAAAACATTTCATGCAGAAATATAGTTCCAAACTCTCATTGTACATACCGGTTTGGTTTTCACTTTTTATTATAATTTGCGTCCTTTGGTAGGTTTTTATTTTCATTGTAAATAGAATCAGGTTAATTGATTTCATTGAATAATAATAAAATAAAATTATATCGATATATATATATATATATATATATATATATATATAATATNATGAAGCTTTCCAATCAACAAATAATTCCTGACATTTTTCATGATCCATCTCATTGTAGGATACATGCTGATAACATGGTGATAATCTCTAGCAGGAATCAATACTCGCATTGAATCTCCCTCAAAAGAGGTGATAAACTTACAATTTGCTTAACAGAAAATATAGAAAAATTCTGAGGTATGAACTTTCGTCTTGTTAACCCAAGTCAAAATTTTCAAAAAGATATTAGTGAAATTGTCAGAATTTTCATTTGAGTTAATATTGTCACCTAATAATAATAAAAAAAGTTTAATTACAAAAATAACTTTTCTTTCCGATCTTCGAAGAAGAAAAAGAGATTCACTTTGACTCTGAAAGCTTAAGAACAAATTTTCGACTTGAGAACAGGCAAGAATTCTAATGATATTCCTAACTTTAACTGAAATACATATTATGTTTGAGTTAAGAATAATTTCTTTAATCCTTTTACTAGACTTAAACTGATTAAATTCGCTCAAGGAAAGTCCCTGGAAAATAAATATTCACCATGAAAACTTCCTGGTAAGCGAAGATGTTTTGATAGTTAGAAGAGGATTAGTTAAGAGCAATCAAAGTGAGTTAACAAACCTCTATTTCTAAAATATAAATGGATATCATCCTTGGTATATTTTATTATGTACAAATTGATTGCCATCACTTCATGTTTGATTAAATATAAGACATATGGTGAAAGGAAATTCATAAAATTATTTCCCCCACCTAGTCCAAACAAAGATGATGAAAGGAAATTCATAAAATGATTTCCCTCATCCCAACATTTAAATGCAAAGTTATTAATTGAAGTGATGAAAGGAAATTCAATATGGGAATTAGATAACTTCATCGGGGTACTGAACAGGCTCGATGGCAGTGAAGAAATGTCTATGATATCTATAAGGCTGTTATACATGTATTATAACGTACTCTGACAACTATTTCCTTTTTTCAGGGTAGATCTACATTCTAAGCTAACACAAGACTCCCTGTTTAAAACATTAAAATCACTTTGCCTTGATGCGAATAAAATCAAACATATTCTGATAGATTGATTAAGGTTTTTTTTATTATCTCAAGCAATTCTAAAATCAGTTTAGGAGAATGACGTAATTAAAGACTGAATTCAATATTGATGAATGATTAATTTTTGAAAGTTTTCAGAGGTATGGATGAAGTCCTAAGTCCTTCTTTGTGTTTTCTTTCAGAATGTGTTTCACAGAACTGCAATAATGAATCCATTTACCTAATAAAGGCACTTGGTCTACATGTTCTTCTCGTCTCGCAAGGAGATGAGATCCCTACATGGAGCATATGTTGAAACATATATATTTTTCTAAACTTTAGGCTGAAAGAAGTTTCATTTTTGTTTAAATAAAAACATGAAAAAGAACGCACTGGACACCACCGTCGAATGAAGCCTTTTGATTAATCCAATGGTCTAAAATATTTTTAAATATTGGAGCCACCCTTTGTTTAAAAAGTCAAAACACTAAGACAACTTCCAAAGTATCAGGTTTCGGGGTTTTGTGATATAAGCACTTTGACATACAATGAACTCTGAAATCCCGATATGCGAATTCGTGAAAGTTAGTTTAAAAATTAAACCGAGTTAATTAAAATGATTAAGAATGTTTAACGGTAATTAAAACTTATCGTAATTTCACGTTTCGGAAATCCCGCCTCAAACGACAGCTTAAAATTCGGATATACAAAGTCACGAAATCCTTATTTAATTGTGATTAATTAAAAAAAAATTTAAACATACTTAATATAATTTTAACCAGTTTCATTTTTGGGAATCGGGGAATTATCACTCATCATGTCCAAAAAAACCCGAAGAATGAAGTCCCGAAAATATTGAGTTCTTAATCATATTTAATTTAACCTCTAACCAAAAAATTAACGATATAAATTGATTTTTCGCACATCCACGTTTTGGGATATTTCAATGTTGTTACGTCCAAAACTCCCGGTCGTGAATTGCTGAAATTTGGTAATATTTATTATGGATCAACGGAAATATTTTATAGCGTAAGGCGCATATCTCCAGTTTTACTCTCCTCATTAAAACAAATAAATTCATCATCCATAGAAGCATGCTCGAATTAAGGCAGACTGAGGGTGAATAAAATTTTTTATTTCAAATTTTATTCTCACTTTCAGCAAAGTACTAAGTTTTACTCAAGAAAAGCTTACGCCTTCTCCTCTGTAACAGATATTCACTTTTTATCACAGGCATCATGGCACCCAGGAAAACGTTGAAGAAGAATGATGAGGCCGGTGAAGGCTCAAATCCTAACTCGGACGTTCTTTCTGATACCACACCACATGCTATAGATTCAATCAGGTCTTGGATGCATATTTTCGAAATCTTGGAGCGCAAAGTCATAAATTGCCCAGATGATTATGGATATGAAAAGAATGATAAGCTCGGAACTAAAATCAGAGTTATAGCAAAGGATGAACTTCATAAAATAACTACACGGCTGAAGCTCATGCCATACAATGACATGATAAACTTGGCTCTGGGGAACACCGATGTGAAGACCAAGACCATCATAAATTATCAAAAGGTCGTCGTCATCTCTTTCAGGCTAGAACACATTCAATTAATGTACAAGCTATCCCCTGTTTCTAAATATATTTATAATGCTGCATTCATAGAAGATTTTCAACAAAAGGAATGTGCATAATTTGATTGAACCTACCCAGATATAGTTAAAACATGGTGGGGAATTCTAGTGAAATTCAAAGCTAATTCTCATGGTGTTTATGCCACCACATCATTAAATGAATATATGTTCTATATAGACATGAATTTGTGTAGACTATTTGGAAGGAAAATCCCTACTCATTTCTCGGTGGAATGGGTATCAATCATGCATGAGGTAGCTGAGGGTTTCACTTTTGATTGGGTTAAGATTATGTTAGATAACCTAACCAAAGAAATTGTTGAGTACCAAATGGCGAAGTCAAAAGGACAAACTACATATTTTTATATGTCTGCGTATGTCATGGATGCCATCTGTTACATAAATCCATTTCCATTGATGAATTGGAACTGGAACCAAATGTGCACAAAACCTATCCATTTGTATCATTCTAAATTATGGGAAGAAAAGGTAAAATAATTATTTTATGAAATATGTCATGATGTAGTGATTCCTATGCATCAAACATTATATGGTTATCCACCCCCTTGGATTTCAAAGCAAATTATGGAAAACCTTAAAACAATTGCAGATTGGTTTATTGAAGATAATTTCTCTTATATCAGATTTTTCGAATGCTCAATTCCCCCTCATGCTCTCCCAAATTTTCTACCTGAAAGAATGGTGTGCAGAGAAGTGGCTTACCAAATGATAATAGGAGGCATTGACAAAGTGCTAAAAGTAGCTCAGAATAAATTCTGGCCAACTTTCCCTCTACAAGTTGGAAGGTTTTCACTGCTAAATTTTGGCCATTCCAAGGTATAAGTTGCAACATTAGAGGATGTTAAACTGGTGGACGTCGATTTCAAAAGGCATGATACATATAAAATTGTGGTAAATCACCTAGCTCAATGAAATATGAAAACATATGAGCATGAAGACTCCCTCTGTGATGACATATTCAAAGGAATCAAAGCTTATGATGAGGTACTAGACAAAGTCCAAGTGTTACCGCCTGACCTACAGGCCAACTTTTTCACTTTCCAAAAACACAGACGAAGTGGGTTTCCCAAGATACTACAGGGAGAATCGATAATCACTCCTACAGAACAAGGAATTATACCTCCAGGTTTTGAACCAAAGTCCTCTGGTAAACAAACGACTGAGGAAACCCCAAAGAATCCCGAAGTGTCTTTACAAGGATTAGAAACTTCGCAGGCAAAACATCCAGAGTTTGAAACAGAGTTTAAATCCGAGATGCTTCTAAAACATAATCAAATGATACTCCCTTTATCATCAACTACTCTTGTTAATACCTCCAGAACAATAGAAGGAACACAATTCACAGATTTAGGCAATCCTATTACAAGATTAAACCCTTTGCAGTCAAGTTTTGGGACTCCTAGTCTCAAATTTATATACGTAAGCGATCTTACCCCTATCCCTATTGAAGAGATACCTCCCTTTGACTTCTTTTTCAGTAAGAAGAGGAAAGTTGTGGTGAAACAAGAAATGCACCCGAAAGAAGGTACATTGGTAAAAAATCATAGAGTATTATTAGATAGGCAAAATTTGGAAGATGAAGATTTTGCTACAGAGGTGGCAGGCTCTTTGGGAGATTTTTCAATGACCAACTTATTCTCTGTTGATAATATTAAAGAAAGGCTCAGGAAGAGGAATTAAATGATAAGTCAGCAGCGAGATCAAATAAGGAATACAAAGAATAATATCAAAAGTGAGGTCAGCAAAGGACTCGAACAGGCTAGAACCAAAGATAGAAAATAAATTCAACAAGTTAAATCTAATCTTGAAGAGATACACAAGACTGCTCAAGCAAGTCAAGGGCAGGTAATTCAACAAGAAGAGTTAGTAAGGTAGCTACAAGCTAAATTAAGTTCGACTGAAAGCAAGGTTGTAAATATAATAGTGTTTCAAGATCAGGCACTGAAAGTGCAACATAAACTGGAAGCAACACAACAGAAGCTATTTTCTAAAGTAGAGATCATCCAAAATTATTTTCAGGAAGTAAATCAATCATTAGAGAATATTGATTTCAGAGAAAGAAAGGCTACTGCAACCCGGATCAATTTCCAAAAAGTAGTCGTGTCATCTTCTAAGGAAGAAATATCTATAACTCCCAGAACTCCCAAATTGACTGTTGAAGAGAAAATCATAGGCGACATAATATTAAAGACATGGGAGGCCAATATAGCCGAGATTAAAGGAGTGGCCAAGGAAATAAAAGAGGATTGTGAAGAAATGTTTTATTTACTTAACAAAGAATCACTATTCCTCGGGAATGATGATTGTTCTGAAGTACTAGGACATATTGACATTGTAAAACATCAACTAGACATCAAAGAAGTCCTAGAGACAGCTCACGCCGAAATTTCACAACTAAATCAGGTTGACATTGCTCAAATAGATATATGTCTAGTGAAGCCAAATGTACAGTTACAGTTAATAATTTCTGAAGATAAAAGGTTTGAAGACAGGTTGCCACAATTAAAGAGAAAGTTGTATCTTTTTGAGGGAAAAGATGTGATAGAGCCTTCAAGAATATTAGTGCAATTTCTAAGCAGGTGTGTCAAGTGTTTTGAGACAAGTGAAGGAAGTGCTTAAAAGAATCAATGAAGTAACATATGCATGCCCGTTTTGCCGGTATGAGAGAGAGATAGAATATAACCAAGTGAAATGGTTCAAGTTTTTATTTTGTAACCATTAGTATCTAGGAGTAAGGAGAATTCAAACCGTCTAGGGTTGGTAACCTTTTGTATAAATATAATTTCAAAAGACTTAAAGAGGTCTTTTTCCTGGCCGATGGTAATAGATAAATCTCTCCTTTTCGAGAATTAAGACAAGTGCAGACCAAAGACTCCATATTTCGTCAAATCCTGAGTTATGTGTTCTTCTGTTCTTTCATATTCTAGCATCTTTATTCATATGTATTTGATGAATGCCTAATCACAACTTAGTACAACATCTATTATGGTTATATGTTTATTTAGTTATCTAACTGTTTGCAGATTTTCCTCTATATTGGCTATTAGCAAATAAAATACCTCTGAGTTAGTTAGATTTCCACATTTTATGCTTCATTAAAGGTCTCACATCCATTTTTCTTCTTCTGTAGCAGAGTGAGATTCTTCTGTGATTGATTCCTCACTTTGTTTTAACAACTTTAAGTTTTTCTCTCATCACATTCATTATTTTCAAATTTGACCTAGACACGAAAAAAGACCTCTGAACTATTATACCATCAATTCAACTTTAGGAACTTTTCTCATATAATTGAAAATAGAAAAATAAAACATAAAAAACAATAGATCTCTTAACTTTATTTTCTCCATGATTGTACCTATTGCAAGACAGCCTAATATTGAGCCCAGTCTCACAGATCAAACCAACATTGCATTAAAATTGTTTAATACCATCTTAGAGACTGCTAACACCCGTGTTGAACTTGAATATTCATGGGCAGTGATTGAACATGACATAAGCATCCAAGAACATTGGGAAACTAGGAAAAGACAGCTTAGAAATCAACCATAGCTTCTTTCCCTAAATAATTGATTTTCTTTTCATATTAAAAAATCTCTTTATTTTTTGGATGCCTCGACATTATACTTTGAAGCCTTAAATATAAACTCAGGAACAACATCTCCATTAGTCATCGACAGTTTCACTTGGTAGAAAATTTGAACTTCTCACAAAATCTATCCATGCTCGACCATCAGCCATCGACGATCAAAGATGTCCCATCGCTAAACCTCAACACTTTGCCGAAGCCTCCGATCCTTTACAATTGGACATCACTGATCAAAGGTGTCTCTTGGTATAACTTCAAAACTTCACCAATTTCTTTGATCCCCGACCATCGACGATCAAAGATTTCTCCTGTTGAAATTCAACACTTTTCCAAAACTTGGTGATCCCCAACCATCGACCATCGACAATCGAAGGTTTCTGTTGACAATTTCAACACTTAACAATTTCAAAAAATATTCCTCAACGAATCAAGACCTTTGATATAATTTATTTTCCCAACCACTGAAATGAATCTCAGTCGTCGATCTGCTTACTTTGTAAATCTTTGAAAGCATTTCAATTTTTTTAAATTTTCAACAACAAAACTGGGTCGTTGATCTCAAGATTGAACAAAATCTTGGCCATCGATCCTCTAAACTTTTCCCCATGCTACAATGTCCATTAAAATATGATTTTTTCCAACCTTCCAAGTCAAATTTGACTCTGTAACTTTGTAGATCGAATCCATTAACTTCTTAGATAATTTCAAATTATTTCAAACTTGAATTTTCTCATGAATTTGAGGATTTTATTTCTAATCTTCCACCATTTTCTCCAAATTCCAATAGATAAAAATATTCCATAACAAATTTATCAAATTTGCACTCGTTCCGGCCCATACCAGTCCGATGTTTCAACCAGAAGATCTGATACCAATCTACAACATACCTAGCCACCCATAGTTTGAAAACGTTACTCCAAAACTCACTTCTAAACTGATTTCAAAGTATGATAGCAATTAACTAAGAAAGAAGCATGAAAGGCACATGATAAAATCACATAATGATCAATATTCATGCTACAACATAAAATAAATGAATATAATGCCCTGCACAACAATAACCAACAAGCATGGATATTATACCATACAAATCTCAGAGACAGTAATTAATACACAATGGAAATAAATATATAAGCAGATAAACACATGATAGAGAGCACTTATCTTATTACAAAACATTCACCAATTGGATGCAGACCAAGGACGTTCCACCAAACCATAGACACTATTTTTCCAAGTCTCAACAATAGGTCACGCTTGAGCGAGGGCTATGAATTCACAAGCACAATGTTAATCCCTAAATAGTTTCACATTACGGGGCATATTACATTAGTAATGTTACTTTATTTAACTCATCTTGGGTCCATTAGTTTTAATTGTACCTCCTAGTCTCCTATATATACCAAGGAGACATTTTCATTTGGAATCATCTTATTTTTGGACATTTATGTGGTTATAAGGAGGTTGCCCCCTCAAAGAGGCTTAGTATCTAAATTTCTCTCTTTTTAAAGACGTTGAGTACTTATTCTGGGATTTTTCTATGCTATATTGATATTTGGTTCTTAACATATGGTATCATAGCTCAAGGTATTGGGGTTTCACTGCTACATCTGAGACAAATTGGAATTTTCACTATAGTTTGTTTTTGATGAACTTTCAAAAGGAACCCCTTGGAGGATATCTAGTAGACATATCAAGGTATGTTGGGTTCAAATTTAAGCTCCAAAGGCCTCATACTTTCAGAGATACAAAATGTGTAAGATAGGGTTTTGGAATCATCTTGAATTGAGTCATCGCAGAATTTTCGCTATAAATATTTTTCTGTAAGTTTTCAAACTCTAAAATCCACAAGATATTCACAGAAATTATTAAAGTATCTTTGATAAAAAAATTCAACTTCTAGGTCATCTTACATTTGTATATACACCCTGTGGAAGATAGGGTATATGAATAATCCTATTGACTAGTCTCAAGCAGGTGTTCCATGTAAAACAATCATAAATTACTCCTAGAGTATCCAAATTGAGTGAGACCAATTTCATTGGATAGTGGACATTATTTAGTATTTCTGGTACAATTTTTATAATTTTATATCAATTATTTTGTGTGGGGCACACTATACAAGTGAGATCTCTTGGAAAGGACAAAAATAAGCAAGCTTTGGGGAAGTTACCATAAATTCCACTTGGCACATCCAATTTTTATCAGACCTGTGGCATTGTAGAGAATAAATATCAGAGAACTAAAAAAAATAAAATTCGATACCTAGAAGGGCCGAAATTTGGAGATACAATAGAAGAAAGACTGTCTAGTAGAAACTCCTCAAAATCAAGGTTTAAAAGTGATACTTTTCCAACATGCCACCAAAAAAGGGAACTTCTTCACAAAATAAGTCTCCATACAATCCTACTTGGACTCTTTATGAAGGTGAAGAAATGCGTAGGGACATAAATGATTTACAAAAGAAGACAATGACAAAAGATGAACTACAAGGGATGATGGATGGTTTAAAAAGGGAGATCATGGAAGGAATGAAAAATTTCCTAATAGAGAGGACACCTGAAAGTGAAAATGTATCCCATAAAATTCATGATGAGGACACATGGAAGATGAATCAAGAATGGAGAAACTCCAACTTTGGGTTGAATACCAACCATGTTCCTAAGATCGATATGAGGAAGTTTGATGGCAAGGACCCAATCACATGGATACTTCAGATGGAGCAATTCTTTGATCTACATGATGTGCCACATACACAAAAGGTACGAATTGATTCTTTATATTTAGAACCCAATCAACTTGTGTGGTACCGATGGATTTGCTCTCGCAAATCACTCATCACTTGGACAATATTCATGGAAGAAATGATAGCACACTATGAGGATACAAGGAGCAATACCTTCTTTAGCTAATTGATAAATCTCAAGCAAAAGGGTTCAGTTACAGAGAAAATTGAGAACTTCCAAAGATTTAATATAAGTATAACATATATTCCAAATGATCACTTGATTGATGTAGTCATAGGAACATTAAGGGATAACATTCAACATTAGGTTCTACTTTGGGAACCCAAATCATTGGAGAATGCATTTAGGGTGGCAAGAAATGTTGAAAGTAAAAATATGGCTATGACTACTAGAAGGACCACTCCTAACATCTATCGAGAGAATAATGCTCCTTCTTATAAAACACCTCAACCTACAAGGTTGACACCTCAAAAATTGGAGGAAAGAAAAGAAAAAGGTTTATGCTTTAATTGTGACAGCAAGTACAGTAAGGGACATAAGTGTGGAGAGAAGAAATTATTCTACATATATTGTGAAGAGGAAGAAGAACAAGAACAAGAACCATCTCAATATGAAAACATAGAAGTGATTTCTTATGAAGAGTTGACTCCCATGATATCGTGTAATGCATTAGCTGGAATTATCAGTCCTCAAACCCTCAATATCGAAGGATATATGAAAAAGAAAAAAAGGTAATAGTCCAAATTGATTCTGGTAGTACTCATAATTTCATTCACTATAAATTATCCAAAGCTCTCAATTGCTTTGTATATCCAATGCCAGAGTTTCAAGTAATGATTGCAGA